>JAUZNC010001852.1:0-40025 GCA_034780395.1 Vannuccia rotundouncinata | reverse complement strand
GATGTATTACAAATAAAAGAGAGGTTGTGGGGTTGGTATATCACATTTTATATCTATTTTGTTATTTTTATTTTTTTAAAAGGTAATATTTTTTTAAATCTGAAAATATTAATTTTTTTTTAAAAATCTGAAAATATACCGAATTTTTTTTTACTTATATTAGAAAGGCACCAGTTCAGAAAAGTTGGGGGGGGCTCGAGCCTCCCCTAGCTCTATAGCACCTACGGGCCTGCGTCACATAAAAAATGGGCACATAAAAATAATTTATCTCTAAGCGAGAACAAATCTATCAAAATTATTTACATCAGTCCAAGATCTAGTATTACACCACCACCTGCCCTAACAAACATCAAAAGGCTTACAGAAATAAAAGTCCTGGGAATAACCATATAGATAGCAAACTCTCTTTTAAAAGTCATGTTACTAATACCTTGACGTCATTCATAAACATTATATTTTAAGCATTGCGCACTTACTGCCTAAACCAAAAAAAACAAAAAATGTTTTCCAAGCTCTTCTTCTTCTTCCAAAATTATTGTACACGTCGCAAGCTTGGTGGGGCAATAACCTAAATGAGCAAGAAAAGGGACTGGATAACTTCATCAAAAAGTCAAAGAAATGGAAATATTGCAACGAAGACTTAGATCCTGTAGCAACCATGGCAACCAAATGCGATGAAAAATTATTCCAGAAAACAAGGAATAATCATTGTCACAAGCTGAACGCACTCTTCTTAAAGGTCAAATCAACAAAATACAATCTTCGTAGGACGTCATACATCAAACCGGCAACAACAGTGCAGCCTCGAAAACACTTCATTCCAAGAATGGTCTTGAAACATATAGATGGTCTTGAAACTATGCATTTCTTTTTATTACTTCATTTTTTTTTTACTCGTACATATTATATTACTTATACTATTTGTATATTATTATGTATTGTACCCAACGCTTCAGTTCGAGAAATATACTAATATTATATTGGAATTAAACCATAAAAATAAAATAATTTTTCGTGCTAACAAAATCCTGATGTCTATCGTATTTATTTAAAATCTAGACATCAATAGCTCTTTCTAACGATGTATAACACTCTTCCTCCCTTTGTATCATACCCGCAACCCAGAGACTACTAGAACAAAATATTGTTTATAAAAGTTATCCTGTTTTCTGAATGCACAAAGGAAGCTGGCAGTATCTTGAATTAACACCTGCTAGGTTAGTTAACATATTAGATATTACATAACATTAACCAACTGGTGAACCACAATAACTTTAATGCACCGTCCCTAGAGTAGGTATATTCATTAAGTGTAACGAATCAAGTAACACATTAAATTGTTGTATTTCTATTTTTACTCTATAAATCCATGGATTTCATATTTTGAAAATAACTATAACAATATAATTTTGTTTTCCATATATATAATACATATCCGCATTTACATAATATTATCTTACAATTCCCATGCTTTATAAAAACTAGGAATTTTCACAATTCATATAATCCGCAATTGTATATTCAATATCACATCTAATTTTTTTTTAATTAACCAAAATAGTTTTTAGAGTATTTAAAAATTTTATTTGTTGCATCATTTGTATATAATAATGTGTAATTTAATATTACATAATAATAAAAAAAGTATTACGTTTACTTGAATACATTTTGGAATATACTTAAAATAGCCGTTTCATAGTGAATGTATTATGCAAATATAAAAGATAAAAATTATAAAATAAAATTGTATTTTTAACCATATGTGGATACCAGAGCAATGAGTAGATAGCAGAAAACACCATATTATTAGAGGATCTATGCAGACAAAAGAGTACAAAGTAAATTATTAATATTATAATAATAAATAAACATTACGATATTCCAAATAATATCAACACTTCTACCATTCAGGTAAAAACATATTATAAAAATTGTTTGAAGTAAAAACTAAAAACAAAAAATTAATTAAAACAATTCTATGAAAAAATGTATCAGTTATTTGTTGGAATTACCAGCCAATCACAATAGAGTACAAGGCACCAAACAGGCGTCCGTCATTTTTAGATACACTGAGAGTATCATTCTACCTTTGTTCTGCTGACAGAACGATGATGTTCGACAACAGCCATGTAAGTTAACACAAGGAATGCTGCGAGAATCACCCAGCCCAGTAGATGGAAACTGTTCAGTCCAAAAACGAGAGCAACACCACTAGCCAATAAGAGAAGACAACGTCCAACTGCAGACAACCATTGGTCTAGCGGGTACGCTGGTACGATGGAAAGTTTATTCGGCCAATGAAAAGCCAGTGTGAAGTGTGCGACGCCAGCAATAATCGATTGTATGGGAAATGAGGGTGGCCATGGTATTGGTTCTCTGGGAAGCAATGACCTTGAACGAAGAAAAATTTAAACTAATACGATTTCTAAAATTACTTTTAATAAAATACAGTCAGTTATATTATTGTATTTGTAAATGACTTTGATAAAACGATTTTGTAAATTTTATTTACAATTTTTCAAATATACATTAAATTAAAAAAAAAATTATAAATAGTTTCTAGAAAAGCTAGCTTTGAATTTCAAGCAAGTATTTAGTCTGGTATTTAAAATAATTTAATAATATTATTGCACTAATATTTTTTATTAACTATTCGAGAAAAATAATTTAGAAATTATGCATCTATTGTAGTAGTGCATTAATTAACATTGAAGTGAAATATTACAAATAAAATATAAGTTTAGTACATCGCAAAAACAATTATAACAAGATTATTACTGTTTTTATTTTGAAAAACCTAGAAATATTACATAGCTTTTAATTAGTCATTAGTCAACATAAGAATCGTTTCCAATATTACTCGTTGAATTTAAAAACCTTTTTATAAAACAAGACAAATATCATAAATAAACACAATGAATAAGTACAGAATATAATTTTTTTATCATTTATAATTTATTAGTAGTATGTCAAAGGCAGTTTTAATTGTATAACAAAAACAATATGATTTAATCCCTTATATAATTAATAAACTCAGTGATTTTAAACAACACGGATAAGTAAGTATAAGTTATCAAAAAATTAACATGACTAAAGAAATATGTTTAGCAATAATGATATTTAGAATTGTAATAGAATAATCTGTTTAATTCAAATCAGCCAAAATTCGAAGGGTTAAATTTTCTTTTTTTTAATTGTAGATTTAGCAGTTAATTTTATATAGAAAGTGATTTCGTTTGCATACTCCGGCATATTATAAAAGTAAATGTTAGTGAAAAGATAGCTTACATCGACTGCTTTATACAGAGTACAATTCCGGTTGTATTGAAGAGAACCAGCAGAGCAAAGAGCATGGCACAGGTGAGGTGGAGATGGAAGACATTAGTTCGTCCTACTAAGGGCAGCAGCCACGAGCACTGCAAGTCAGAGAAAGAGTTTAAAATATTTCTTATGATTATGACTGTCCTTTGAGAATGACAATCTGATCTATCTGATTTCCATTTTAATGAGTTATCTTTGAGAAACCTCAGTCAACCACAATTAATATCAAAAATCGGAAACAATAATTCACAAATCTACAGAGATTTTCTAAATCAATTTTTGTTTTTAAATTCTTGCTAAAAATATATATTTTTGAATCCAGTTGAACTCACGTGTAAAATAGCCGATATGGTAATTCCCAGGAGCCCAATCCCGTCTGCAAATCGATATCCAACACCGATGAAAAGCACAGTGAGCAGCCCTAACTGACAGAAACTTAATTTCCATTTAAGAGAACGACTGAAACATACAAACAAATGGATTAGATAAAACTATTCGCTTTGTGTCTAATTTGAGGTATGTTTTTTCATTCGAACACTACCATTGTGACTACGCTATTAGGATGCTTACAGAAATGGAGAACACATTAACAAAACGATTTCAAGTACATAATGTTGATGTAAGTAAGTATTATCGTCTAATTTGTTTACCCAATATTTGAGAGTTTTGAAAAATGTGCAAATCCTGAGTGTTCATTAATAGAGTTTCTTTTAAAGGTATTTCAAGAGTATAATAATAATTATAGTTTACTAAATAGCACCCGCTACACAGACAGTGTCTTTTGAAAACATGTATGTGTTACTTGTAAATAATGTAACATACAACAGTAATATTCAATTGGTGTTCTGAAAAGTACTTGAAATGTGACCCGCTCAATTAAATTAATCTTGTCAAATCAATATATTTGTTATACATCGTGTGCATAGATGGACTTGTGGTCAAAAGTCGCGCTATCTAAAAATACATAAATTTGTTTAAGGGAACTAAAAAACATCAAAATGGTTGCTGCTGTCACTTTTTAAAAGCATAAACGAGAGTTTGCACTACATAAGTTAATCAATAAAAACCTGTTTTAAAGCTGTATAAAAATACAAAACATAATCTATTTTTGATAAATAAATCATAGAGATTGAACTGAATAACACACATTGATAGGTCATCTAACTCAAACCATATGCAAGTTAGTGTAGATGAATGCAGACAGAATGATTGGCATGAGTATGGTATTCTGAATATCCATAGCTTTTAATATCAAATCCAACAACTGTTCTGCCTGTCTAAAGTTTTCAATATCTATGTAATTGTTGCCCCCTTTTTGATAACAGCTGCGATGCTTTTCATCCGATTTTTATAAAATGTTTTTAGATAGAACTGGAACAATGAGAGGAACATTTTACGTTTTCAGCACCATTCTACTTGGTCGTTTTCAGGACAGATACATTTCTTACGATTCGATTTATTTTACTATAGCGCAACAGTTTAAAACCATTATTCTTGCAAATCGTTAACGAAAACGAAACCTCTGTATACATAGATTTAATATCTATAAAATAAATCAAATTGTCAATGTGTTGACCTGTAAACAATGATGCAGATATAATATATTTTATAATAATACTATCGAAAGTACCCTAAAGTTAGTATTCCCAATGAAAGGATTAGTCATAAAAGTAACAACCGTTGTAATAAACATTTTAAATTGGGAATATTTAATGCAAAAGTCCTTCAATACAAAAAACGTAAAAAAAGAAACAGGGCAACTCATTTAATGGTTAACATTTTTAACATTGAGGCTGGATGCAAAGATCCCCTTTGATCCTTGACTCCCCAATCCCGTTGTCACAGGCTCTCTCATTACTCAAAGTGAATTAGAATCGAATCAGGGAGAGAAAGTTGAACCCATTAAAAGTAAAGCTCTCACATATGGGCTGATGATGTGGAGCGATCCTACTGCTACTGTATCTCTCTCCACCCTGCCCCCTCCCCCTTGACTTCTCCTTCAGTGATCTTAGAAAGTGTTCAGAGGGTAAAGAAAGAGGAAAAACAGGCCAAAGGCATTCGAGTTTGTCATTGATCCCCAGGGGAAGTTGGTTCAGTTGGGTCGATTTTCAGATGTGTCAGTTGACGTCCTGACGGCGGCTGTATAACAATATTTCCCAGGACTAGGCTCTCATAAATGTTGAGGAATGGAAGGATCGTTCCGGATAGAATGCGAACAGACAAAAATTAAGTGAGATCGAGTTGGTATATTTTGATATGTCGAACAGCACAATCATTTGATCAAATTGATCTCAATTAAAAAGTTAATTGCTTGGAAATAATTGTAAAAGTAAAATTGATTTAGAGAAGTATAAGAGACCAATTATATTGTTATTCATATTAGGAAACTATTTTCGCATAACTTGGGTGAAATACAAAAAGTTGTATTTGTATTTATACTGCCAGAGAAAATCAAAAATAGATCCTTTTCAAAAATACACTAGCGAATATTTAATATTAATTTTGTTTATGCTAAGGTAATAACATTTTCAGACATTATTCTATTAGTTAATATGTTATATTGTTTAAAGTTACAACAATAATCGTAAAATAACAGAAGATTATAAAACAAAAATATATTACATAAACACGAAAGTGTTTGAAGTTAAATAAACTAGAAATAAAATATGGTAAAATCACTGATGCCTTTAGTAAGTGTCCTGTTACATACAGAACATTCCTTTTAACATTACATTGCAAAAGATCTACATTTACAATCGTATACATATTATGATTCCATCGTGAAACCAGCGGTTGAATCAGAGCTATAGAAACTGTTTTCGTCTTTGATTTCCTCGACACGACAAGGAAGGATAAAACAATCAAAAAGCTGATTTGAAAATAGACCATTTTGAGCACATTTATTGAACATAAAAAAATCAATTATCAAGCTACAATCAAAGCTAGCTGTCCCCCACAACCCCACTTTTTCTCTGATATATTATCATACTCCAGAGCTTGGCAGGAGGATCGATAAAGTCATGTTTTATTGCTGTTTGAAGACAAGATTAGGGGACGATTGAAAGTCAATGACTACAACTTGCAGGGTCGATACTTCCAATATTGACTCAACAAGATACATGCAGAGCCATAAGAGAAGTCAAATATTTGTATACCATATTGTCCATCAGGGTTTCATTTTCAGCTAATTGGTAGAACTACGTACTCTCACCCCACAAGTAAAGGGTTCTATGTAGAAAATGAAATAGATTGCTTCTTGAAAAGGTGTCTCATAAGAAGTCAATAATTCCATAATGGTTCAATAATTACGCGTCGTGAAGTAATCTCTGTTCTACTAATGAATTGTCAATCAAGATGATGGATCACAATGATATTGTTCAATTTTGTAATTATCGCAGCACGAATCTTTTCATGGAAATTAGTGAAATAGCATTAATAATCGGCTTAAAAGTGGTTTCTAGAACTCACCTTATGGGCAGAAGTCGTATTCCGGCAGAAAAAATGACAACCAAAATCTCGAATACGACCGATAGTAGCCAGTAGAGAGAAAGAGATAGCACAGGGAGGAGAAAGGTGGCCGGCAGATCCAGTAAGCCCATATTGGACAGGGTATTCCAGGGATTGGGCATAATTTCGATGTATCTGGAAGATGCAAACAATGTAGATAGAAACTATCATCGTATATAATAATAATATATGTAAAAATTTTATACTATACAATAAGATAAAGAGTTTCACTGAGAATATCAGGGAATTCAACGTGTTTATTCTTGCATTGAAAATATTATTAATTTACTTATTGTGTATAGCTACTGCTAATGTTGTAAGTAATATCCCAAATAATATTCCATTTTATATTAAAATAAAGGTTTCTATTCAGTAATTTGTTTTAAATAAATTATCAAGTAATCTGTAAAGTTATATTTTAGTAAGGTTTCAAAACAAAGCATTGAGAATATTTATATCTTAACAGTAACTTAGTAACTTGCTGGTCACCTTACCTGAGCACAGAACATAAAAACATGAATGGTAATAGTTTTACGTTGAGTAGAAGACCTTTGTAAATAGCGCTGGGAAGGGCTGAAAACCATTGAAATTATATTATAAATACAATAATGAATCCAACCAAAAAGTATACTATTCAATGAATGGATAACATGAATACAAAAAAAAGTTATGATGTATTAATATTTATCATTTTGCAAACCCACATCCTCCATTGATTAGTTGTCCCAGTTTCACAGAAAGAAGATGGAGTATGTGAGCAGTGAGGTAGGCTGGAATCAAGCCCAGATTCATTCGAACGATCTGTAAATTGAAAAAAAACCACACGTGGACTGTTATCAAACTAATTATGGATTAAAAGAACATTATTCTTGTATCAATTGAACTTTAAATAGTAATTCACAAATATTATTCAAGGTAAAGAATATTTGAGTTGACTCGGATCTGGTTTCTTAGAAGAATTTAATATGGCGGAGAGGCACATGATAAAAAGAAAGAAAAGATTCGGCATAAATTTAACTGTTAAAAATACAACAACATAAAAAAAATAAACCTTTTTTTGTTGTAGTGTTTTTATTTTATTTTTGATTGTATATTTGTCTCAATTCCTGTTGTCTTTTTTATATTGAAATACTTCAGAAAAAACTTGAAAAAATCAGATCTAGGGGGTCGTGGTAGTACAACTGTCACTCTCTTAATCAAATTGTTCTCCCCTGTGATCTCTAATTCCACAAACCTAATCAAACAGTGTGACTTGAAATCTCCAATAGTGAAATGAAACACATATATTATTTATTGCATTATGTCAGCAATTTTCCCCACATTCTGCTCTGGAGGCAGTGAGTGCAAAACATTTTTAAAATGATGAACAAGTAAGTAGAAAACTGTTTAATATTTAACAAGAAAACCTAATTAAAAGAAAATAACAAGGCCCTTAACTTCCATAATAGTGCAGCTGATACTTCGTACACACGTACCGAGATTTAAAAAAGCAAACGATCAAACGACATACTAGAACCACCAGCTGGTCAAGTGTCTCATTAGCTGCTGGCATTGTTTTTTCATCTTTGTAATAGATACACTTTATAGAACTATACTACTGCCTAGGTCTGGAAGAATCACAAGATCCCAACAGTCACAAACTAGAGACTGCATACATCAGTAAGAAGTTTCGGTGAATAGGTTTTACACATATGTGAAAATGTATCCTTTTATTAAATAATTGGAATATTATGGATAATGAAAGACCATATTCTACAAAGAGTAAGTGAAATCTAATATTTAATATGGTACAAAATATACTAACATAAATAATATTGTAGTTGACATAATATATTGTTTTAAATTTTCCATATATATATAGAAATCATTCGTTTAGTAAATGGACCAGTTTTATCTTTCTATTTATCCAATTGAGCAAGTATTGAATAGACTGTGTATATTTATAACAAAATAACCTATTATTATGAATAACAATTTAGATTCGAATTCTCAGAAAAGTAAAAACTGACTCTCCTACAACATTACTATGACTATCATTCCGTTTGTCTTATGTTCTCTTAAAGGAGAGGATATAAAGTTTAACGGAGCAAATGTTTTTAGTAGATATCTTATTTAACTAAAGCACAAAGAGAAAAAAACTAAACTTGACCGATAAATATTGAACTTGTTAAAAGAGCTGTGAGACACAATTAATTCATATATAATTTAACACAACTTTATAAAATAAATACAAGCGATGTCATCACCCAAATCTTATTTTAAAAAACCTATAAAAAATGCATTATCAAAAACTGATTGATAGAGTGAACATAATTAACATTAAAAAAATCTAGAAAATGGAGTAATTGTCAAAATCAAATAAATTGGTTTTTAGAATTGTGTTATTCTTATAAAGCATTTTTAAACTTAAAATCATAACAGGTTAATAAAATTATCTTAATAATTGTAAAATTAGTAATTATTGAAGAAGTATCAAAAATTATCACAACCCTGGATCACTTCATACACTAAATGGTGTAGTTTAGGGTATTGATTTTTATACAACAAATAAATTGATTTTTATAAAACAAATAAATAAAAGGCGATGTCTAAATGAATAGTAGAATTTTCGATAACTGTTCGGTTACAATTTATTCGTTTGTATATTCTTCGAATGTGTAAATATTTAAAAGTTGTTATTTAATTGTTAATTAATTAAAAATCTCTCTTTACTCTTAAATTGAAAACCATTCACCAGATACAAAATTATACAATTCTTTAGATACAGCAGATAAACAACTGTTATTATCGATGTCTTGTTTATAATACACAGCAAAGCGTGCCTCAATTAGTAGTACCGTGCTTCAATTGCTATACATTCTGGTGGTGCAGAAAATAGCTTACCATAGTTCAATACGTGAAAGTTAAATTAGGCAAATTATATGCCACCAATTAGAGAAACTACACCACACCACATAACGCTGAACTGTACCTTTACTGACAGAGCAATAGTAATGATTGTTTAAGAATGGTGTCAATTCAGTGTTGGCTATAGTAACAGAGTGACATTTGTGAAACCTTAAAGGATCAATTTATATTTGAATGTATCAATTAATATCTACCAGTCAACATTCTGTTCAAAAGGATTTATTCAATATTATTTAAGGTGAGTTTTTTTGGTATTCTTTACCACACTTATTTAAAGTAAAGTTGAGAAATATTTACCTAATACAATCGTGTGAATAGTTGATCAAGATTAGAATTGGACATTTACATCTAAAACGCCTTTTCTAAAATATAACTTATTAAAACAGACAAACAATAAAACCAAATTTAGGAAACGTTCAATTTCATGAAAATATGGTATAATATTAGTTTGCGAGTTAACGGTCGACTATTGATTTGATAGACAGACACAAGGATATCAGATAGCGTTACATTATCCTCGATGCTTTGTCTTTTAAAATTATAACATTTAATACAATCACACTACCTAAATTAAAAAAGGCAATATACTCCAAATATCCTAGTCAATACGAACAAAAACAACATCAAATATTAACTAATAAAGTTGAAGAATTTTGCCTATAAAAGTACCTGCCACTAATAATTAGACAGTCTCATAATATAATATAAATATACCACAATGTCACGAACAAAACACATAAGTATATTATATGACTACACAGGGCACCTAACAATACATATTTTAGCATAAATAAATCCACAAATTAGATCCAGTAAAGTCAATTCTGAAGAAGAATGACTTTTACAGAAATTATATTGATGAATATAATAATTAGACAATTGTTGATTTTTAAACATCGTAAAAAGATATACTTCATTTTTGGAATACAGACACAATTAATAACTAAAGGAATAACCAAGGGAAACAAAGATAGTGGTATTATTAGACAAATGGTTCTCTATTAAGTGTAAAATGTAACAGTAATTATAATTAACAAAATAGGATATACACACCTAAGAAGCAGTGTCTATACCATAAGTTAGGAATCAAAAAGTCACATTATGCTGAACGAATTAGATATATACAATTATTAGACAAAAATGGATATTTAAAAAGGGTTCATACGAAATTTTAAAAAGCAATTTAAAGACTTTTCTAAGACTCAATGATAAATTCCTGCACTTTCCTAGGTGAAAAAACCACGAGTATGTGCGTTATGATATTATATAGGCACTATATTATGTTAAATACTACACCAAGGAAAATAGGATAAAATGGAAATCTACAATGAATATTAAAAGGGATGTAAAAAATAGCTCTATCATAATATGTGCATGAGTAAGTTTCTGAAATATTGAGTGAGATAAATTGAAAATTTCCCTATAGTTTTGGATCATAAAACTAATTGTTTAACTTATTCCAAACCCATAAGAACCATTGATATCGTAATAATATTAATTATCTAGATCGACAACCTTAATAAAATGACAAAAAGACAAAATGACAAAATGACTATACTGTCGTATATCACATAATATTTATTACAATATGAATTTTTCTGGAAAATTGTTTTGTAAACCAATTTAATTTAATTAATTTACTATCGAATTGATATCGTAAATAACTTTACTTAACTACAGATTGTAGTTTGCCAATCTAGTAAAGTTATTTACGATATCAATGATACGAACCTTGTTTAAATGTTACAAAACAATTAGTATAATAATAATGTAAAAAAGATGTGCCCGCAGACTTTAATTCGAAAGAACATAACTGACTTGTTGCTATAAACCCTGACTCAAGGAACACCCAGGTATAGAATAATTTTTTTACAAATTATCTATAGGGCGGAGTGTGTCAGAGAGGCACCTAATAAAGAAAATAAAAATAAAAACCACTAAAACTATAATAACTAAAATTTAATTGTTAATAAATTTAATATGATTCTGAGACCTTGAATATAATGGTCAAATATCATTGAATGAATAAACATTAAAATATCTATACAAAGCTAAAAATGAAGATCTGCTTATAGTAATAATTTTAAATAAATACGGCTTCCATTGTGTATTATTTAAGAGTTAACTTTTCTACTTTTTGGAATATTAGTGTATTTTTATAAATTAAAACCTTTTGTTCAACTAAATATTGTGACGGAAATATTTGTCATAAACATTTGAGTTTAACATCCGTCTTATTCAAATTATTTTTGAATAAATATGTTTTTTCAAATGTGCTCAAATTATGATATTATTCATCGTTGTTGAATAAATTACCGATTTCAGACAGCAAACAGCAGGACGTTAAATAATCATTATTAGTTTCCTACCAACAATCGAGATATAAGTTGATATTCATAATTGGAAAAAAAGTTACACTATAATATCATCTACATACTACAATATTTTTACTATATAGTAAAATTCCATTATATTTGGATCTCTTGGACCCCTGACTAAGCTGTTGTCCTTTGTGGTGAGTTTCCTTCCGTACGTACCTATACTACACAGCAGCAATCTCGACGGTGAAGAAGGAATGAAGATTACAGTCACCGCTGGTTGGTTGGGTTGGTATATAAAGTTGAGAATGAAAAGCGAGAATAGACAGTTACGTACCTATATTATAGTAAATCCATATCGCAGGACTCCTTCCATAATCAACCTCTTTTAGTCAATAGTATTTTACTCACAATAACAAAAATAGCGTGACTTTCAGCCGTATTAAAAGAACCAATAGTTTTTGCATCGCATTTATTTGGATCACCTATTTCATAAGTCAGTTTTCCATGAAGCCATCCAAATTTGTCTGACTTCGTGCCCCGGATATGCAGTTAGAAGGCACTGTAATTCGACAATGTAATTCTTATGACTCGACGTAATCTCTACTTCCCCAGCGATGTTGCCCAGTAGAGAAACGATAGTCAGTAATTATCACGATTTGTGGCCAGAAGATAAAAGCGGTCCGGATGACGATCAAGTATGTCTCCCTTGCAGTGAAGTCGATGACAACGACATTGATAGCGACTTGTGTTCTCTACTAAGTTATAAAAGTTTTCTCAATGGTGAATCTTATGGTAAGCAAAAGGTTCAGTGTGTTTCCCATCATTTAGACAGATTGTAGGACGATAGTGCACATATATTTCTTATAGTAGGTATGTACACTAATAGTGACGAATATGGTGAGCTCCTAATTCACATTTTTTATAATTTATTATATACAAAAATTAAATACAATTTATTTAATGTAATGTCATTCTAATTTTAAGTACCTATTTAGTGAGTTAATAATTTGTTGTGAGTGGTTTTAGTCTAAATATTTTGTAAATTTATTGAAGAGTTTTTTTAATATATATAATATAGGTCTTGACTTTACTAATTTATATAACTAATTTATAATTTTTTTAATGAATTACAAAAATTTGGTAAACAAAATATTGACTAATCTTCAAAACACAAAAATAGTATAAATCAAAAACTGATACTAAAAACTATATTGTACTATAATTATTAAATGTATTAGAATACATTTTCACTGGTTTCATTAACTAAAACCCTAGAAAAAATATTACATTCCCTTATCTACATAATTGAGTACACATAATTCCCTTATAGTTTAAATTGAGTACCTCGTCTATGTATTATATTCTTATCCTGTTCATATGGTGGAGGACTGAGAAACTAGTTACTACATACATTAAGATAGAAGATACGGCTAGTATATTATGCCTTATATCTAATAGTGGTTTATCCATCAATATGAGCAGTAATGGACAGATCAAAATAACATTAAGAGAAGATTATACCATTCAACGGGGCATAATAGGAGATTTTTGCAAGCAAAAAATCCCTTCAAATAATAGAATGCACGCCACTCCATGTTTATTATAAAAAAAAGTCAGATATTGTTTTCAATCAGATGAAATTACTTCATTTACAGTTTGAATTAGAAATAACAAATGGACACTGTTTGACTCGTAAAATTATTTGCTGAAAAACTATTAAATAGATTATTAAATTAATTAAAATATCTATTTAATATAAAAATGAAGTATTTGTTAAGAACTTATAAGAACTTTAGAGAATACTGATAAGAATTTATATTCAAAAACCACACTAAGTTAATATAAATTATTTATTTCACTTTATTCTTTGTGGTATTTTTCTTAAATAATTTATTGATACACAAAATAAAACAATTCAATCCTTTTATAACGTCACAACATGAACTATAACTGTATCAGATATACAGTTTTGATTCATCACTTGAAAAAAAATCCCTGACTCAGTTTTTGTTTGATCTGTATAAAAAAAGCTGTAGATCGGAAGGTCTTAAACATCAAATCTGATTCTCTATAACGCCAAGATGACTCTATTGACTCTTCACCCCACTTTGCTGCGGCTGAATAATAAGGTTGCTATTGGCAACATAAGCAAGCAAACAACTAGCCAACTATCAAATGTCAACAAATATTTGAATCTTCGAATATTTATTTCAAATAATTCTTTTAAACATTTTATGCTAATTAAAAATAAATAATTAATTGTCATTATTCTATTACGTAAATGTTTTATTATAAATCTATAATCGTAACAAAATGGCTAAACATATAATAATATTTATATATTGTTGTCTGAAGAATATTATTCGCTTTTAATCAATTTGCATAAAATGACCAACGTCTACAAATATCATAGTATAGAATTCACATTTATGAAGTATTTACACTTCCTTTATAATAACAACTAATCCCAGTTCTTCTCTTTGTAGCCACCGCGGCCCCACCTCCAACCCCTGCTGCCTCCCAAACCTCGACCCCTTGGAGACCGACAGTTTCCCGAAAACAACCGACGGTACGAACACCAAGGACGTCCATAGTCATGAAAAACACAGTTATCACTGTAAATGTCACTGGGCCCGGTAAACTGGCCATGACCACGCCACACCAACAGCAAGTTAGAAAAACAAGACCTAAAGCCGCCTATTTACATGGACCTCCGCCACAGTCCTTCACAACAGGACTCGAACAGACCTCCAACGATGAACTGCAAGAACTCTTCCCCCCACCAATTGGGTTCCAGTCCCTTCCCTCTGTCCAATCCCTGACTGAGTCAATCAACAAACCAGCAATAGACGACTCTGGTTCTAGGAATAAACATGCAGACAAAGAGAGAACAGAAAGGACCCAGCCCAAGGGTACAACATCGCCCACATCTGATCGGTTATACTATCGATTCTACTGCGGTGCGGATATGACAGATAAGGAGCGCGCAGAACTGGGCTACAAGGCACGAGCTACTCCAACAATCACAGCCTCGGTAGGTGGCATGAAGGGTAAAACTCCTAATCGATGGGGTTCAGCATGTTCAATGCGGTCAATGGATTACCACCTTGCTGAGCTGTCATTGTACTATCGGGGAGCAAACATCGCCGCGCCTACCAAATTAAAATCCCTCAAGACCAAACATCAACAATCACAACGGTCGGAACAACACCAACGACCAATCACAGCCTCGCACGACGTCCGACAACCAGCCAATCAACGTCATCAACGGATATTTAGTGCCCAGCCAAGGAGTATCAGTTCTCAGAGTGAAGCGGACAACGATGAATTAACGGTGCCGCAACGTCAATTTCAAAAGAGAAACCAACTTCTGCGCGAACAAATGGATGTTTACATTCAGTGGAAGACAGCCGAGCAAATCAAAGAGCGCGAGGGACTAGCCAAGCGAACATTAGGACGTAACGGACGACAAAGCATCCTGAAGAGCGGAAAAGAAAAGAGACTACAAATGTTCAACACACTACTCAGGCAGCAAGAGGCAGAGTATGCAAGTGAAGTCAGGGAGCACGAGGAATTTGTGGATGATTACGAAGAGGTCAAGGAAGAAGAGTGGATGAACGAAGGAGATAACAAGTTAACAGAAATGTGGCAAATGTTGCAGTAGAATAACAATGTGTGAAAGTATTTTAGTATCATTGAGCTTATTATCGACATAATTGTATATTTTTTACTAATTGTAAGCCCTTATAATGATATTATGTGTGTAAATATTTTGTGTAAAAACAATTTACATTTAAAGCAGATGATGTGTGATATTCATGTATTATTTAGACATTATATTATACTGCCTTAAAAATGTATATAAATATATTTCTAAGAACATACAACAAATAACAAAGGATTGTATTGTGGGCGTTTTGACATTATTTGAAGTTTACATTTAATATAATTATTAGCACAGTAAATGGTATAGATATAAATGACGACAGCACGTGAAAATATTCATAACGTATTATCCATAATAAATAAATTCATATTTAAAATTCATTTTCCATCTATTACAAAAGATTTAGAAAGTATTAATTTATTCAGTTAAAATTATTTTTTAATTAAGAATATTAGTCTTTTATAAAAATTATTTATTAGTATTTGTATATTTATTTATTAGTATTTTATTAGTCATTTATCAAAATTTGGTAAATACCTGTCTGAACGAATCAACAGGTGACCATGAAAGATGGACATTATACTGACAAGACCTATCCAATAGTAGATCCACGTAGGCAGAATCAGTTTGATTCGCCAGCGAAGGCCACGTGGAAGGTTTTGATTGGATGAACTGCAAACTTAACGTTGTGTCGCTATTGGTGCTGTAAATGAAAACAAATTATAAATAAATCGATAATTTAATCTTTCCGTTCAAATGCTGACTAATAAATCTAAAAATGTATTTGAAATACTACTTACAGTAAAGGTGCGTGCGTAAATCCCTGATTCCATGGAGAATAGAAACCAACAATTCCTTGTGGTGGAACTAAAATAAAGAACAATAAATTAGAGATAATTTTCAAATTCCCGGACGAAATATTTAGTATTTAGAATAAAAGACTCGGGAAGTAGTATATACCACTAACGTAGAAAATTTCCTTTCGCCAATAGGATAATCCATTATATATAAAAAAAATATTTTTTATTGTTTTTCATAGATAGAAACAGTATTTATTTGTACGTAATACTAAAATTTCAGGAAAATCTCAAATGGTGCACAGAAAAATATTTTCAGAAATGGAAATATTATAATGTATTAAAAAAAATATTTAAAATTCCTGTCATATTAAACATTGAATTATAATGAAACAATTTTGTAAATAATAATTATTAAAACTTTCAAAATAAAACTAAATAATAAATTATATTTTAGTTTGCAATGACTTTCCTTAAAATAGATTAAATCTGAATAAAAATATTGAAACTTGAGTATGCAAAATGCACTTAAAAAACTATCAAAAAATATCACTCGAAATTATCGGAAATTCTTTTTAAAAACACAAAAATTACAGCTGAATCTCAAGATATGCTCATATAACCATATGATTGTGCGTGTTATGCTTGGGGGGAAGATCAAATATTACATTTCACCAATTGATCTATATACTTAAAAGACCTTTTTTCAAAGATTTTAACAAACTTATTCTAAATTAAAATGTAGAAACTAGAGACGAAGGTTTGGTCGATCACATTATAAAATACACCAAGCTGTTATTTTCTTTTATGACGTGAAAGGCCATGACCAACTTGTCACAAAGGTAGTAAAAAGGTCAATTGGAAGCATGCAACTGAATTTTTAAATAAATTTGTGAATAATTTTGACAAAATTATACTTGTTAAGCTATCGATTATTATTTGGCGAAATTACAAAATAGAATTTTCTGTTAATAAATGAATTATATTTATATTATATATATAATATTTATATATATATAAATTATATAAAGTGAATCGACCAAAAATAATATTTAATACCTTCAGTTTTCGCTAAATGGAACAAACTTTAAAATACAGTTTACCTATTACTTTTAAGTAGTATTATAAAATATGTGTTTCAATTAGTATGTTTTAAAAAATTCTGTGTTCGTTTTCTTTTATGGGATAGGATTCATTAATTACTTTTTTCCTCATCCGGACATGAAAAGCTCTGAAGTGAAATTATGGGCGGCGTAGAGACTTGGGTGTGTGTTGGCAGCACCAATCGAAAGAACGTGGAGTTTCGATTTGTCGAGATGATTGGACTAGATAACCATAAGGGTAGTCTTGAGGGCTCCACAGTCCGGAAGCGTTCTTCAGTGGACACTAATTCAAATGAAACTTCAGCCTAAAAAGAAGTAAATATTTTTAATGACAAGTTCGTGAAATGTGTCATTATGACGGCCAATTAAAAATTTGATGCGAATAATAGAATTAGCCTAATTTTTTCTTAAAACCAATTACATTATAAATTGTAGTAGCAGTGACAATTATACGGATATAAAATGTTGTGAACAAAAAATACTCAGGAAAATAACAAACCTCAACATAAAATAAGCGATCGTCTAATACTGGGTCTAAACGAACAACAAGAAAATCTGCAAAACGACTTAAATCTTCCCAGTTTAAAATAGCCAATTTCTTTTTATTGTGCATTGGAGGAACACTAAATCCCGAAGAACTTATATCAATCAGTGTAGAACTGAAAATAATAGAAAATAACAAAAATAAAAGATACTGAAACTTTTTTCTCAATATCTGATCAACAATCCCTTTTTATATAGATACTAAAAATTAAAAGGCAAAAATATACCATGGTTTGTTGGATATTACAGAATCGTTCTTAGCGCAAGCAAAAAGCCAATTATCTTCAATCTAAAATATCATTGATAAAAGCATACAATATCTTTTAGAAACTCAAATACTTCATTATTTATCATGTAATGGCTTACAAGTGATACGCTAATTATAATACGCTTTCCGGGGTTGTCGTACAGTGGACCTATTTTTATGTAGATAGGAGTTCTTAACTAAAAAAAAGAAACAAAAGAAAATGTTAGCATTTCCTAATTATTATTGTCCATGAGATATTTGAGTCAAAATTTTTTTTAAAAGGTAAAATATAATTTTAAAAACTATCTTACACTAACTGTTAACCGCTAAAAACTACAATAAATTAAATTTAAAACCTATTGTAGGCTTGTAGGAGTCGGTCGGGCTTTGGCCCATCTAATATATTTCCAGGCCCCAAAGTAAAAGTAAAGTTATACACCTAAGGAATGTAGTATTAAATATTAATAATGGATAAATATATTCTTTGTAACTGTCACTGACACGGATTATGACATTGAAAATGTCTTACTAAATCACTGTTACGGAGCGCGCAGGTTATCACATTCGTGAAATTTTAACCAATACTCTCACATTTCGTTGTATTCTGATACATTAACTTGCGTTCTACTACCTACAAACACAAGCAATCTTTTGTATGTATTTATTTCATTTCTATACCTATATTCATTAGGACAGATACAGTAGTACTATATATTGATTAATTAAATATATACAACAATTTTATACATCTTGTTGTACTAATTTTGCATTAAACTCTATTCATACCAGCCTTTTTTGTAACGTTATAATATACCAATCAAGGTATTTGTTGCCACATTATAAATTTGTTATTTAAGTAGTCTTAGCTTAATCCAATTTGTATAAAAATTAAAAGAACTATTATTTGAAATGTTATGTATAGAAAATTTAAAATATATATTATATATCTTAAGCTTATTATTGAGATAACAATTTACTATATTAATATAGCGTTCCTTGACTAAAGGCAAGAGAGAGATAAAACTAAAAATAAATACAAAGCAAGTAACTAATTAGAAACCGACATATTTATCAGATTTGGCGAATTTTTGATATTTTTCGACCATGGACCATCAGTTTCATTGCCATTATACATATAACAAACTATTTAATATATTATATTACAGACCTACTTATACTTAGCATACTTTTTAGGTACATAATTTATATATTTCTATTTTAAGTTTTTCGGTTTGGAAAAATACTAAAAAGCTGTCACTTGTTTACAAAAGTTTTGTATCTAACCGATAAAGTTGATAAAAAAACAATAGTATATAATAGTAAACAAAAACATAATAAACATAACATTATAATTTTATAAATTGATTTAGTCTAAAAATTTCAAAATTCCAATAGAGCCCATAATGGCGACTATGGGCATAACAATTATGAAAAAGTTTTCTAAGGGCCTGTTTTAAATTAAATTTATTTTAGTTTTTAGAAGTTATTTTTATACAGAGATTTATTATATATTTAGAATTTTTATATGAATTCGGTTTAATTATTTACATATAGGTTGAAATATACAGATTTATCTATGCTAAATTGGTTGGATAGTCCAGAAAGTAATTAACCTGATATATACATAACGATATTTGAGTATTAACGATACATACGATCAAATAACATTAGAAAATAATATTGTAAATAGATACGCAGACACATTCCTTAAAGTATTGTTCAAAATGCCGAAATGTGAAAAAAACTATTTTAAAGATTTTATTAACATAATTATGTATAGGTATTAAATAAATTTGTTTTAAGTCAAAGGTTACACTTATTCAAAAAAATACCTGACTTTTCCTGAAAATAAAACTAGTAGTATCGAGTTTATAAATCCAGTCTGCACGATGTAACGGCGGCCTGGGGGGTGTGATAAGAGGGTGACGTTGGGGCTCCGTAACCAATAGGTGACGACGGAAGATGGACATTCGTTTGGTAGAATCTGATATTATCTGACAATAAATCAAATAAAAACGTGTTTCTCACTAGAAGTCAATCAATTTAGATTAATTCCTGTAGTGCAGATAAATCAAGTACATAACTTAAAAACAATTTCATAAAACGATAAAAAATTGTTTGGAATATTTATTGTAGAAGTGGCTTAATACAAATAATGAAACTACATATTTTCAACTAGTATTTTTATCGATTAAGTACATGTACAAATATAATCAACGGGCTCACTAGCTTTGTGCTCGGGTCGATGGATTGGAAGAGAATCTTATTGAGATTCATACAAAGTCCTCTGCACCTGGTTTAATAACATTCATAACAGGAGATACAATAAAGTTATACTTATAAGCAATCCTTACGATACAAGTGCATGAATTCAACACGGAGTTGCACTTACCATACGATACATTTGTGATCAGCAGACGCCCAAGTATTCAATACACCTGTGGTCGAAATAAACAAAGACCTCTCCTTGCTGAACACACGCCGAATATCCCCGTAGCCGTCCCAGACTTGGATATCACGTGATCCGCCCATGAGTGAGATCACGACAACGTCTTTTAATACCGTGTCTTTGTTGGCTAACCAGTAACTGTTCATATTGGTGTAGACCTCTTCGATCTCTTTGTCAAAACCAATAACTAAAAATGGATAAAATTTAGACCCCTATTTAAAACACGCTAAGAAAAATGTGGTAAATTACACGTGACACGGACCGAAAATGACGTTACTGATATACAATAGAATATACTACGAAAGATTATTATAGCTAAATGTGTCTGGCTTTCATGATATCATTCGATAGACTCTATATAAACTCGTCACAAATTCTCTCTGACAGAATTTTTATGATTCAATCACAATCAAAAGAATTGCAAAAACGAAAGATATGTATTTTTTATTATTAACTATTTACATGCAGCTTCAGTGGTGACTTACTTCATATTTATTTTTTATGATCACAAACGAAACAAAGTTGTCAAATCATGCATACGACAAGATAATAGAAAATCATAGAAGTTAGAAAAGATAGGAAAACATTTTTACTTTACAGCAAACCGAAAACAGGAATAACTATTAATAACTATTTCAAGACTTACTCTACAAGTTGGTTATAAACTTATTGTGGAATATAACGTGGGTTTCAACCGTTACAATTATGGGAGTTGTATGAACTTTTGAGAGCTGACCAGTTTCCTAAAAGAATCCCCACATGTTCATCGTTGGTAAACAATACATCCACACAACAATGCAGCTGTCAAAAGATCTCAACACTTAACTATGCAGACAAAGATTCCAGTAACTCAACAAGTGTTTGTAAACGACGTGTTCTAAGTTGACAATGATCATTAAGATGCATAATAATGCTTTTCGCCATTTTGAATATAAATGTATGGCTATAGCGATTGAACTGAATTTATTACTTTTGTTTAATATTTTTCTCATAAAATCTTAAACTGTTACAATTGGAAATTTTTTGTTTATTGTAAAAATGTAAAAAAAATCAAAAACTCTTTATTGGAAATAAACAAACGAATTTGTAAGTTGTGTCGTCACTGTTAATTTTATTTTTGGAAAGTTTAAACTGAAACAGACCAAACATAAGAAAGTGACTGTGAGTGTAAGACAACAGCAAACAGAATAATCAATATTAAACTGACAAAATAAATCCACAAAACCATTTTAATTTATAATGGTCCGAAATGGAATAGAAAAGGACCGAAAAAGTAAAGGTTAGGGTTAAGAGTCAAATTCAACTAAATTGAACTTTTTTTGGTGAAAGTTCAAATAGAAAAAACCAGTGATTTAATAAAAACCCAATTGTTAACAACGGCTGAAATTGACTCTTGTGTGGAATAAATTTATTAATAGCTGTCTACAAGTTAAATAAAAATTTTCTGGACAATGTTTCCAAAACATAGATTTTATAATATCCTATACTTTTCAAACCTATCAAAAATATATTTTGACATCCATTTCATATTCAAAATTACGTAATGTGATTATAACAAAATAAAAATAGACATTATTAGAAATCATCTTACTCGGAGCCAAATGCGGAGTAGCTAATGTGATTATTGTTCGCACCGTGGTAGGGTCAAAATTTTTATTAAGAAATAGATTTCGAGCAACTACACCGCCCTGAAACAAGTGAATTTAAACAGATAGCATTTATTGAAAATTAGGTTTAGTTAAAAACAGTCAAAGTATTCTTACCATTGAGTGGCCAATGATAATTATCGATTTTGGTTGTGCGGTTTTATACATGGAGAAAATGTGTTTGATGCAACCAGCGGTGTATTCTGAAAACAAAATTGTTGAACAATGTTATAAAAAATAATCAATACTTGGTCTTAATATCGGTTTCAAAGAACACGTGAAGGTATAAACGAAAGCAAAAACCTACATCACAGGCGAAACATGTATTTGTAGTTAGCAGACGAAGACAATTTCACAACAAAGTTTCGTCAACTATCTTAATTATCATTCTGGGTATTGACAATCTATATTTATAACGGTCTAATAGAACAATTACAACCATTTTGAACGTCAGTTTATTTGAGCAAACAAATTGTACAGTTTTTTCTTATTCTTTCAGATAATGCGAATGGGACAGTGAATTATACATAGAAGAAAAATTATATAAATCACAACAATACCTGTTTCGTTATGTATATAGTTCCCACGAACAACATTTAGTTCCTACAAAAAAATTGAAACCGAACATTAATTTAGTAATGCATTAAATCATTTTAAAGAAGAACCCAATAAAACAGGGTTACCTCATTGAAATCAACACCGAAATAATCAAAATGAAAAGAAATGTCAGGTTTTTCGGCCATTCGGAGAGCTATTGAACCCATGGAACGAAACTGTTTAAAACTCCCGGCGTTGCCATGGATGAACAGTACAGGTACTCCAGTGAACCCACTATAGCGAAAAAGCATTACATTTAAAACATATAATTAAGAGACTTTATTATTAAATAGCCTCAAAAAATCGCATTAATCTGGAATAATATTATATTAATTAATGTATGGTAAAAGAAGCTCACTTGAAAGAAAAATAAGTCCAAAAATTACTGTAAATGCTTATATCGGATTTAGATAAATTGATAGATTCCAGTTTACATTGACTACCATTATCAATTAAATTAAAAGTAGAATTGAATGATATCTGGCTAAAAAGCAAACCATAATATATAATTTAATAAACTTAACTATTGTGCTACTAGCAGCTTCTAATTATTGTAATAAATAAATCTAAATCTAAGTTTCACTAACTTGTGAGGAATTGTCCGTCGTCTAAAAAAGAATGTAACAAAACTGATAATCATAGATAAAGGAATTTTGAAATAATATCACCTTTTTAAAACCTTACCCTTCTGTATAATAGTGAAAAGAATAATCTCGAAAGTATGACTCGAATTTCTTATCCAGCTGGATTCTCTACAAGATAATAAATACATAAACATAATAACAGTATATCTATATATATATATTAAATTCTAATTATAAAATTTAAAATACAGTAACAATACCATTTAAGAATATATTATTGCATATCTTGGAATGACATTTTTTAAATGACGCTCTGGGCATCTTTCTCACGAAGTGACACCACACAGCCTGAACTCTAACACAATAAAAATAAATTTAATGCTAAACAGAGAACACTATGGCGCTTTAATTGACAGTGTCCAAATATCAGCTGATCAATTAATCCTACCGCCTTCTTCTTCGAAACATGAAACCACGAGATGCGCGGGCGCCAACCCGGCATCTAATGTTCCACCAAGATCGGAATAACACACTACACGACCACGTTCACCCTCAATAAACATTGCATCTTTTAACTGCCACAATCTCAAATCTCAGTGTCGCCTCTGCGAAAGCATAACTCACTGTCAGAGCATGACAATTGACATTATGGCGATACAGGAAACACGACGGCGCAACGTAACAAACCTGGAAACAAACGACTACATTCTAAAATTGACTCCTGCAAATCCGGATGGATCCGGCGGCATAGGGTTTCTACTATCGACCAAGGCCTGGAGCACAGTGCTCGACATCAAACAAACACCTCGCATGAACGTTTCCTGGCACAGAGGTAAACCCAAGATTCTACCCCCTAACTGGAAAGCTTTAAAGGATCCCCGTACACTCAAGCAGTTTCAAGCTACTTTCTGACAACTTGGGAGAGCCACGAACGCTACCGCTGCTAGCACAGCACAATTAGGCGCCCTCTGTGGACCCTTAACCCAGCAATCGAAACCGCCAGATGCAATCTTCAGAGCAGTACAACACGATTTGGCCAAGAAAGCACACAAGCAAAATTGGACAAGATTTGCTGTGCAAAGCATACTCCAATGCCACCGAAAATGAAATCGAAGAACTCTCAACAAAACTATAAGCTGCCAACAGAAACGATCAAGCCCAAAAAGCCTGGCAAATAATAAGCAACGCCACGGGTCGCAAAGAACGGCCAAGGACTCTTCTGGCTGCAAAAACGATAGAAGATAGGAAAATCCTTCGTTACCCATTACCATTGTATTCTAAATGGACCACTAGCACATCCAGAGCTCCTGAATCCCTCCTACGATAGTCAAACAAAAGCATTCAGCTGCGGAGAAATCAGACTTCACAAAGTCACACCTGCTTTAAGACAAGCCAGAACAGACTGTGTGTGCAGTCCTGATAGTATTACTACTTGCGCTCTGAAAGTACTACAAGCTGACCTTCTGAGAGTGATCACAAACCACTCCCTAATTCAGAGGAAACACACCACGCATATGGCTAAAATCAAACATTGTGTTGATCCTAAAGAAAGGCTCATCCACAGCACTTGATAACCAATGTAGAACCTCGCTTATGTACATAGCCACAAAAATATCAAACCATGTGCTGCTAAATTGCCTGCTACCTCACATAATAGAACGTTTATCGTCTTTTCAATGTGGCTTTCTCCCAAAATGATCAATTACTGAACAATGTGTAGCTCTACGCACTGTCATTGATGATTGCCGAGCCCACCAGTGCTCAGTCATTGTGAGTTTTGTAGACCCTAAACAGTGTGAACCGAGCAGCCATTCCACTTTGTCTTCATCATCACTGTGTCCCAGGAAACATCCTGATCAATGCAGTGATGTCTCTATATACCGATACTTTATCTCGCATTCTCACACAACATGGACCTACTGCAGAATTTGGAATGACAAGCAATGTTTTACAAGGGGACACCATAGCCCCTTTCCTATTTGTCATTGTGCTAGATGCCATTCTACAAGATGCAAAACACATTGCAAAAGCTCACACCACCCTGAAGAGTGCTTGTCATACTTAGCTTTCACAGATGACTTAGCCATACTCAGTCACGACCACAACTCCACACAATCGTCAGTTGGACATCTTTCAAATTCTGCAAACCAGGTGGGCTTACACATCAGTGCCCCTAAAACTAAGGTCCTTTTTGTTGGCCTACCAAAAAACCCACTGACCCTGCCAAATGGTGATACAATCGAACCAGTGGATGACTTCATATACCTTAGTGCAAAGTCTCATTCTGCCAGCAACATTCTCCAACATTGGAAGTGCCTAGCCTGGGCAACTGCTTGCAAGCTAACAACAGTATATAACTCCCAAGTCAACCAAAAATAATCAAAACTTAAGCTGTTTAGGGCAGCAGTCGAACCAGTGCTGGCATATGGGTTGGAGGCCTTACCTCTGTCTGAGACAAGAGCAGGGCGACTCAATGAAATCCACAAATCCACATGCTCTTGGTGTGCACTTTCCCCAAATTGTCTCCAATGCAGACCTTTGCTCAATGGGAGTTATGGACCTAACAAAGACCATCAACCAGAGGAGTCGCGACCTGATTGACAGGGCTAGCAAATGATCAGGCCTCTCGTGCATGCTGGCTAATCCACCAACTGAGATGAAAAGACGCAGCATGGGCTGACTACTGACTTTGAGAAACTTTATAATGTAACCTCTAAAGCATATGTACATAGTGAATTTCATGTATAAGTTGATATTGTTTTCTCTATATCACACTTTTATCAAATATATATTTTAAATTGCAATACAGTAGAATATGGGAAATACAGTAGAATTTGGATAAGATATTTGTTGACTAGTTATACTAATTTGATAGAAAGGAGTCAGTTTGTGTAGAATGTGTTTATTAAGAGGGTGAAGAGAGACTGGTGTCTCAAGTGTACATTTATATAGCAATAAAACAGAAATAGTTCAAGTGGGAAGAAGGTAACTTCTTAACTCCATGTGTCCCTTCTCTCCTAATAGAGATTCACTGAAGTTTATGTGGTACACGTTTTTTAGGAGACCATTTAGAAGAAATAGTAACTTTAATAGGCTTGAGTTCATTGTCCATATATGATTTTTTCTAGATTTTGGTTATAGAAATTAAAGTTGTTGATATAGCTGAAAGTGCTAAATGAGATTGGGTGTCAGCCATGCAGTTAGTCGACCCTTTGTAATCAAATAAAGGCATTCTAACCATATTTCGAATTTAGCAGATTTTCATGTGGAAGAAAGTTTTTCTTAAATCTAAGTGTGCACAATTTAAACAATAAGTCAATTAGCTGTGGCAGAATGTATCTATCCAGGATAATAAATGTATTGAGAGTAGTTAAATCAATTATTATTTAGATACCACCATCCTTTTTGTTAACACAAACAAGTGGGTGTTGCCAGGATTACTTTTCAATTGAATACCATATTCTAAGCTTAATCATACTTTTGAATATTGGTTTTAGACCTATTTTTAGCCATAATTCACAAAAAAATGGCTTTTTCTTGACCTAATATTGTATAAATATTCCTCTTCTTTAAGATGGGAAAACAAAAAAATCTCATGTTTAACAAAAACCTCTATTTCAGAAGGTTTGACACTATTATCTACAATTATGGGTGGTGTGGGTCAATGTTGGTACCTCATTCTTCATAGCTGGAGGGTACTAATAGACTGAGAGCTCACAACATCTAACCCAGATGGTTTGACCCCATTAAATGTTTTAGTTTAGCTAGATCATTATAATACTTTGTCTGTTACAAAAAATATATAGCAGACCAAAATTTCTGGGGGTTAGGCATAAACAGACCACTCGCAATGTGCCCCCCCCCAAAAAAAAAAAATGTAAAATTTAGCTCACAATTATTTCTACTTATAACTCACAAACTAAAAATATTTTGTATATCAATATGCAATAATAAAAGTTAACTTAACTAGTTGTATTAATATCTATAAATTAAAATTAATTTGATTAAAATCGGATAATCTATATATGAGTGCTGTACAATTTGTAAGATGCAAAATTGTACACATTTTTTAGAAAAATCAGCAACTATAAATACTTATAATTTATAAACAAAGTTAATGGGACAAGTGAAACACTGTTTATAATAATAGTTTACAGCTGGATCAATAAGAATTAATAAATGTTTACAAATAATAATATATAATATATACAATAATCTATACAAGTAGTGGAGAGGTGCACCATCTTGTATCCATACACCAGTATCAGGCATGATTTTGGAGGTATTTAAAAAATACGGAAATTATTTGTGAGTGAAGCGAGCAAATGATTTTAGTGGAAGTCTAGGTGGTTAGGGGGGCTAAGCCCCCCGATTTTTTTTGCAATATCAATGAGAAAATATTGAAATATGTACGATCTTGTGAACTTATAGCAGGTGACAACAACCATTTATATTATATATCATTTAAAAGATATTTTCACAAACTTTTAATGTTGATAACCCTCACCCCCCATGACATTGAATTTTATTACAGTTTTGGACGATTCTGAAAAACGATCCATTTGACATCAAAAAATATGGAAAATATGGAAAAAAACCATGCCTGTAGTATATTGAATGAGAGATTGGACAATGTTTTGTAACATGTTGAGATATCTATCCCCAGTCACTGTGCTATCAAAGAAGTATGGACCCAATACCTCACTTGACCAGATAGCACCCTAAATGCAGATACCTGGTGATAAATTATTGCTTTGTTGTATGAGAGGGGGGTTTTCAACATCATAATAAATGGTGTTGTGAAGGTTGACATGCCAGTTAAGTTTAAAAGTTGCTTTATCTGTCCAGATTATATGATCCTTCTGAGTATCATCAGTGTTTCATACATCATATAACCATTCACAAAATTTGACCCACCTGTCATAATCATCATTTGAAGTATGGAGAAGATGGGGTTGCCAGATTTTTAACTTTAAATCTGTTGCAACAGTAAACACCTACTTTTTACTTACCTTTTATTTCAGTAATATTAATTACAATACAATTCTAGATTTCTATATTCTTTAATTACAATACTAATTGTACATATATAGGGATGCACATAAGTCACTTTACCTAAACTACATGTACATAATAATCAATTATTATTATAAAAATAATAAATTATCAAAACTAGTATTATAATAATGTACATAACTATCTATTTTTAGTCACAGATGTATTAGTAGGTTTTCCAAATATATATTTTAGTAACATAGATCACAGCTATATAAATGGTAAGAGTATTATTCACTGCACATTATTCAGGTATGACTAATCAACTATCTTTAGACGAATGCATTTTTGTTTTGGAGCAGTGGTGGAAACATGATATAAGCAGTCAGCGCAGCATATCAAAATCAGTTTCCAGGCCTTAATCCACCTTCAAGACATTTAATGAGTGCTATTGCTAAAAAATTTAATGAAACTGGAAGCCAATAAATAAAAGAGTGATCACCCTGTTTTATTAGTGAGTGAAGAAATATCTATGCACTTACTCCCAATATATTGCAAGTTAGTGCTAGCCTTCAATTGGGAATAAAGAGGTAAAGTCTTCAAAGAATAAAGACAGTGTGGTATTATATATTGTGTGAGACTAAATTTATTGATTTTCCTAAAGTTACTATCAGTAGTAAGCTAATACTGTTTTATGCAACACATTAATTTTATGCAACACAGTAAATTAAGAAAATTTGTAATTATCAAAATATATTGAAAAATGAAAAAAACTGCACATTATTACATATTTTTCCAAAATTTGTACATTTTTTTAATAAGATATGCTAGTAATTTTATCTTTAATTTTAAGATCACCATTATTTTTTCAAAATATAGCAAACATGCTAACAGTAATTGCCACTAAGAATAAAAAAAAAACCTGCCAACCTTGAGAGATAAAATATCATTACAAATTTTGGACCTTGGGATTAAAATAATTGAAAAACAATACAATTAAATTTGAATAGAATAGAATAGAATAGAATTTTATAAACTATACACATGCCATCTGTTCTATTTTGGATAGTTCTATAAAATATAAATAATAATGGTAATAAAATTAAGACATACTACTTTAATTTCATTTTTTAATTTTTGAAATATTGCATTATTCAATATCCATGAAAACACTTACATATGTATTTGGCATTTCGTACATAAATGTCATTTCACATCGATTTATTTCCTTATCAAACATTGCGATGTATATTCCCCATACCATAATACTGAGAATAACTGCTAATGTGGCAGCACAAAACACATAGAAACATTTTTGAATACATTTTTTAGTAAAAAGACGTCGAACAATCATTTTCTTAAAATTTGAAAAATGGTATCTAGCTTTAAATGCATTTTTAAAACAAAAACAATCGCTTGTAAAAGAAAATGTTCTTCTCGGTTCAATGACGTGTAACATATATTATAATTGTTATATATATATATACAGATCATTCTTCTAAAGAAAACTTTTTTATTTTATTACGAAGTACACTGTTAAATCTGAATTTTTATTTTAAAAAGAAATAAAAAACTCAGAAATGATCATAAAACACACTTTATTGTTCTCACATATATTTAAGGGGTTGTTCAATAAATACGTAACGCTGAGGAAATTTGCCCTTCTTTTTATATTTTAGTTACACAGCTACATAGATGTGAGTAGGAATTGTCTCAATACTGCTGTTGCAAGGTTAGTATATACAATACATATATAATGATAAAAGCTTGCTGATATATTTTTATAATTCAATGAAATAAAATATAACATAAATTTCTGTTATAAATGTAAAGGAGGCATTAAGGTGGAGATAGTAATCTACGTGTATACATAATATTTATATATGTAGTCCAATTCAAAGGGAAATATTAAGAATCATGTTACGAAAATATTTAGGTTCGGTTGTTTGACTTAGATAGTGACATTCCGTTTGGAGTAACTAAATCACTATATTCAAAAATGAAACTGTTTCACATTGTATATTTATTAAAGAGACTTATTTATTTAGCTAAAATGAATTTCATTATTTAATTTGTGATGATAGTAATGGTTTTATCTATAGCATAATCTTGAGACACTAATTAGATCAAATACACAGTTAGATCAAATTAGATCAAATACACATAAATTAAAATATTCTTAATCTCAATATTAAGAGAATTGATATTTTATCATGAATAAAAATTTTCAGAAGACATTTTTTAACAACTTTTATTAAGTGATGAAATCGGTGAATAAAATGAACCGAATCAATAACATTTATAACACCTATACAAAGAGAGAACTACAAAACAACCTGCATGCACTTTGTCACGAAAACAGAATTAATTACGTTATGCCACGCAGCTGCCTAGATAGATTACAGTGATTTAAAACGCGAACTGCTGACAATAATATAAAAAATATATATTGTAAGTTTCTAAAGCAGTTGCAATTTAAATTTCATAATTACACTGCAGTATGAAATTAGCAGTACAGTAAGGAAAACAGATCGCTTGACTGTAATAAGATAAAATGGTATATTATTCAATGTACATTAAAGAGAATAAGTAAAAACAACATATTTAATGTGAATGAATTTTATACAAACAGTTAAAGGTAGTAAGTTAATCTATCACTGCCGATTATAGGGATGAAAACTCTGTTGACCAGCAGGTCCAGTTCCGGTTCCAGTAGTAGCAGGAGCAGTACCTCCTCCTCCTCCTCGTCCACCTCTCATTTTCCCACCTCCTCTTGCACCAAAACCAGCAGCTCCTCCACTGTAAGCAGCTTCACCACCTTCAAGAATCGATAATACAAAATGAACTAAAACAACTACTCTGCACATGTAAGGTTGTTTTAATTTAAGCCCTTTGTATGTAAAATAAGTATAGGTTGCTAAAAAATACTTCGGTAAGAACGGTACATCATTCTTGATAATTATATCTATAAATGTTTATTTTTAATAGTAACTACATTATCTTGTCACTATATATAAAATAAAATTCCTGAATGAAAATATCATCTTTAAAAATATTATAAAGGAAGAAGTAAACTTCAGAGCATACAATCGTCAAATAGAAAAATCCTATCTTCTAAAAAAATACAATTTACATGACAAAATTCCTACGCAAATCAAAATGAATGCACACATTTTGTAAAATAATTAAATTAATTTTCAAGTAAACGCGGCCGAACTGCATCACACATAATTATCAAACTTCAAAACTGATACTATAAAATATATAGTACTCTCTTCGTATGATTCTTAAAATTATCGTAATAAGTATGATTATTATATAAATAGAAGTAATGTTTGCCAATAACTGATGGAATAATATCAATTTTGAGTAGTTACAAAATATTTTATACTTCAGAAATCGAACATACCGTAACCACTGTAGTCATAACCATATCCAGGATATCCTTGTCCATATCCATAGTAGTCTCCATATCCTGGTTGGCAATAACCGTAAGGATCATAGCCTCCATAGCCTGCGTAACCGCCATTACCACCACCATAACCACCATATTGCGGATAGCCTGAAAGCAAAGACATTGAGAAAATAAAAAAAATTGAACGACACTTTTGATACAATTGACTCCATCCGAATCAATGAACTAATAAACCATAAACACAAAATTTATAGAATTAAAGTAACCAAAAATTGATTCGATGTATTAACAATAAGAAACTACATGTTAGAATTTTTTCTTCACATACCTCTTTGTCTATTGGCTTGTTCTCTCGGTACTGCGATTCTCACATCACACTAAAATTCAAATAGATATCATAAAACGAGAAAAGAACCATAAAATAATTTGTAGTTTAGTACATTTTGTGGTTATACATAAGTTTACATAAATTTCTGAAAAAGAAATTTTACTGACAACAAAGACTTTACAAATATACAAGTCTAACAAGACTTATTTAGAATAAAATACAGGAATATATGCAGTTGTAACATTAGACCGAAAATTTACTGAAAGGAAAACGTCTGAAATTATTTTAGGAAATTCAAATGTCAAAAACAAATGTTAACGTTGAAAAAACCAGGAACTCTTTATTGGATTGAAAGTGTAATTATACACGATGATGAAGGACTTGAAAACATTAAATTAAACCTTCTGGTTTAAACTCGACCTATACAGCGTGTATACCATTCTTTGGGACCTTGATTTGTTTGCAGAGCCTCCATGGTGATTTCTGGGACACGTCTGCAGAAAGTGAGCTGACCGAGTGCTGGTTAGCATTGTTGATGACAACAGAGCACTACGACCGCTGTAAATTTATACGGGAAGGTCAATTTCAAAGCCAGTCAAAACACAGCGCATCACAGTTAAGATACACAAGATGCTCTTTAGGAAATAGCGCCGGAGTTAAGTTATGAAAAGTTTTATCCAAATGGTCGATATATATGAAGAGATAAGGTCCATTACTTACGAAAATATACACAATTGATCAATAGCTGTATGAAATGTCAATTATTTAGAATGAAATAACAGTATGTACAAACGATGCGTTGCCTGTAGAAAAAAGTGAATTAATCAATAAAAAAATTTTAATTGAAAATGTTTATATAAAAAAAGACTATTCCACTACAAAGAAATATGAGTTGACAATTCAAAATATTTACCGAACGTCCAAAGATTTCTTGTTTTTCCTTTTCCGTTGCTTTTTTGGCCTCACCCTCGGAAGCATATGTCACAAAAATATAAGATTTTCGTTTACCTTTCAAGTTATCAAATGGTAAATCAAGTGACTCTATCTGGAATATTAACGAAATCCAGTACAATTAATGATGAATTGCAGAACAAAGAATTACAAGTAAATAATCCATACAAATTAACAAGTATAAATAAATAGCAATACTACAGAAATAGATTTCACAGTATAACTCTACTTATAACCAGCTATGTTGTCTGGTTTTACAAAATTAGAATTTAAATACACAATTAGCCTTGTTATTACAATCATTTTAATATTATTAGTCCCTACCCCTAATTTAAAGCAGTCATGTATATATTAAATATAGGTTGTATTTATAATTTTTATCAGAATTCTCACTTTTTTAAATAATCAAATTCCCGATTAATAAATATAGGCATTCTCTATCAAAAGAAATTAACCTTTTCTAGGGAAAACTAGTAAAAAATTATATCTTATATCTGAGACGTCCCCATCCCAGTCAACGAAACAATGAATCATTTATTTACATATATTACAGGGATGTGATTGACCTGGTACAAGGGCCCTGAACCCATCACGAGCGTGGGATGTGGAATTCGCAAGAACACAACAATTTTTTAAAGTCTTTTTGTATAAATATTACAAACATATATGGAGCATTAAGTAGTCTTGTTGAGATGATATTGTAGGAAATCCTGCAAATGTAGGAATAATCACATCCCTGATAGTATTATTACAATTGCTTAAACGTGTCAAAATATTAAAATTAATTACCGCCATATTAAAAAAGAAGATAAATGTCCGCAGTTTTTAAATGAGATTTTCTCAGATTCAATCATATTATTATAATAAAGTCTGTTGTAATATATTTTGGTATGAAAATTTACTCCGATATACGCTATATTAATCCACCCCGGTCTGGATGGAATGCAGACAAACTGAAAAACAATTGTCAACATGATAAATCATGAACAGTAGGATTCGCCTATATCTAACATTCGTCTATATCGTTTGCCTATATGTATCAAATTCGTCTATATCCAGAATTCGTCTAAATCAAGGTGTTTTTTGTCTAGCCAGCTGTTTGTTCATCTATATCAAGGTTTTGTAGCGAATAATTGATGCTTGAGGTATATGAGTTACATAATAATATTAAATAATACAATAGAGCATCTCTATCAGCCTCTAACAACTGCACACATGAAAGCAAAACATACCCCTCTCTTCCCTTGCCCCATTCAAAAGACAGATAAGAATATTAATGGAAGAAATTAACTAAGAAGAAATAAATACCGATCATTGTAAAGCTTATTTATCAACACTAACAGCATGTCAAAAAGAAAGAATTGTACTCTCGAAGAGAAATATGAAATAAGTGTATTCAAATAGTTGTTCAAAAAAGGTGTTTCAAAAACTGACATTTTTAATCAGAAGAACGTACCACTCACCACGCTGCTAGCTTATTGTAAAAGAGCAGATGACTCAACTGAGGAAAATGTAAGTAGAATTTAAACGACCAGGCAATACTAAAGGTATCAAAGTCTTGTCCAAGCAGAATCAAACATTGTTTTGCTATTTAAAAGCAAATAGATTATCTACAATAAATACTTACCGACTTCTTAAATTATAATATTAATATATTTCTGTATAATATTGTTAAATCTTTGTGTGTTGTTATTACATATTTCTGCATGAACAATTGATTTTCTCATTAAAAAAATAAGTTTGCCTATATCGAACTTTTTTCTGGACATTCAGACTTCGATATAGGCGAATCCTAGACAAAATCACAAAAACTTAGGTGGAAAATTCGTGTTTACCCTAGTGGTAAGAACCCCATGTTATGTAATTAAAAATATGTACCTCTGAAATAACAAGCAAATTTACAATGCCTTTAACATTATAACCAGATTATAATGTAGATTAATTACTATAGAATTTAAAAGTCACAACAGACCTTTCCAAATTGCCCGAAGTATTCTTTGACTTTTTCTTCTGAAATTTCTGGGTCAATTCCACCAACAAAAATCTTTTTCATTGGTTCCCTGCTAGGCTTTGCTCTTTTAGGGTCAATTTTCTTATTATTTAAACGATGTTCCTTGACTTCCAACACCTGAAATCATCAATAATATATAAATTTAAGTGAATATGCAAAATAATTTATACTTAATTAATAAGTATTCATTAATAATATTATAAATTAATCTAATACATTAATCCGTTAGCTTTTATAAAACTCACCTTTGAAACAGTGTCTTCTTCAGTAAAAATAACAAACCCAAATCCACGGGACTGGTTAGTGAATTTGTCTACTTTGATTGTACACGTTTTGACCTCTCCAATTTTGTTAAAATAATCCTTCAAATCCTCTGAGAACAAATATATACCAGAATTTAGTTGCATATATTTATTAGTGAAATAAAAATAACAATCTTACTTTCTGTGGTTTCCCAACTTAAGCCACCAACAAAAATCTTCCTGTAAAAGAAAATCATTATAAAATTGTATATTTCAATTATGAAGAAATCTCAATGAGGATTTCATATTACAGAATGATACTGCTAAACAAGATTCTCACACTGAGAAATGTTCCAATTTGAAATTCAAGTGATATCATTTATATAAATTACTATCGTTTATATACACATATTCTAGTATTATCACTAATATATAAAAAATGAAGTGCCTCAAACATTCATTTTCATGATTGTGATAAATAGGTTGACTCCCCCCTGTCAAGGTCACATTATAAAAGCAACCTCATTTATGATAGTAGTAGACTATATATGTAGCTTTTATTATAGAAATCTAAGATTAAAGGGCCCTTATCATTACAAACTAAATAATAAGGAAATCCATTTAAATAAAGAAGAATAGAATCACTGAAATATTGCAGACATTAAACAGCCAATCATGTACATTCTTATTGATTTTTCTTTCTTCTTTGTGCTTGAATATTTTTACTGTTATGGATGAGAATGAGTTTATTGTGAAAATTTCATATTCAGGGTTAATACACAGTGAATATTATCAAAATATAAAAAACTTATACAAACCCAAACAGTAAAAATAACTTTTAAAATGTCAAATACAAATAACAGTGGATACATTAAAGTAAGGATATTTCTCTTTTTCATTTTAATGATTAAGTCCTGTATGACCACTACTTCTGGATGTCTGTCTGAGGCAATAGTATACCATCTAAAATGTCTGTCATTCATCATTTAATGTTCAGGGGATACTAATGGAACTTTTTAGTACAAATTCACTGTCCCATCCTATGCTGAATCTAGAAACACTATTGGTTCACATAGGGGTACCTAGCACCTACACATACCATATAGGTAATTGCAGACATCCATTTTGAGGGATTTAAAGTTATAATTTAATGTAATATGTGGGGTCGCGCTTTATACTTCTTTCATTGCACAAGATGTGCCTGGGCTGCTGGTCTACTTATAGACAACATTGTAGCACATAAGAGTGACAAAGGTAGCATAAAAATGGCTCAAAATTATTGGAAATCCATAAATTTCCGGTAAATTGAGACCTGAACACCCTATAGTAATGCAAAAAGATCATAATGCAAAATTATGCACTTATTTCATTTTAGATTTCATGAAAATCAACTGTCTGAAATTGACAATCACAATTATGTATAAACACAACACAGCTAGAAATGCAGCTGTTATTTAGATTAGTTGCACACCTGTAAATAAAAGTGTCTATTTATCAGACAATGAGAATACAAATTTCAATAAACAGCAAATGTATATTTATTATATAAAAGTATACCAAATGTATATTTATAATATATTGTCTCTATTTTTAATAAGTGGCATATTCCAATAAGTGGCATAACTCGATTTTTAAAGACTTGCCTTTATGAACTTTCTTATGTAAAAATTTTAATGCTCTAGTCTTATTAATAAGAAAGATAGCAACTTTGACATGCCCATACCAAAAAGTTTTATTTTGAATAAGTGGCATATCTCAAGATACACCACTTATTCAAAAATATATATATTTTATTTCCTGTTACAGTAAGATTTACATGCTTTTGTAAAAATGTCAATGATCTAAATATGTAGCATGTAAATATGTAATATCATGCATTTTCAGATTAAATTTGGATGTAATCAACAAAGATAGTATTACATAAATCATTGATTATATTATAGACAGACCATTTTTGTGTGATGAATTAAGAGCAGATTGGCTATGACTGTTTATATTGGTTTCTGCCAAATAATTCTAATAGACTTATTTCTTAGTTTGATGATAAGAAAATCATATTTTAGATTTGGAAAATGCAGAAGATTGGAAAATCCAAATTTTGATTCTAAAGTGTGCTCTATCACATTTTTAAAATAAGAAAATATAATTTTATGATTCAGATGATGATCCAGAAAATCAGCCAACAAAGCTTTGTAATGAAGAAAAATATACTGACTGCTTCAGTTGTAATCAACCCTTATGTAGACTTCATTATACAACAGATTGTAATAACCATTTTAACTTTAATTCAACACCAATGTTACCAAGCATTAAACTATGCCAGCAGGTACTCGAAAGTTGTCCTTCTTGTCTTGCATTTGTATGTTTTAATCATATTAACACAACTTGCATAGCTCACAATCTAAGAATTGTTAACTATGGAAACCAATCTCCTGAAAAACAGATAAGCTCACTGCTTTTAATCTTGGAAAGAAAGGTAAACCAAATTTGTATACATTAAATGAAGAAGATAATAAAAGAAGAAAAGCCTTAAATCTATCTTACTATAGTAAAAACAAACAAACTTGTACATTGATAAAGCATCCAGAGAAAACAATTAAACCACCATATAAATGCAAAAATTCATGTGCTGAAAAAGTAGAACAATCTGGGATAATACAAATATTTCAGGAATTCAATGAGACTGAAAATATTGATCAGCAACAACAATATTTAGTCAACTTAATTGATGAATGTGAATGTTGCCAAAAAAAGGATGTAGATTCAAGAAGGACAAAAACTCATAGATATACTTTACATATAATGCAGGTATGCAATTAGTACTCACCCAGTCGCCAGGGGCAAGTGAAGTTTATAAACTACTCGACCAGCTGGCAAGTGGTTTCTTAGAATTTAAAATATGGTTATATCTGCTAATTGCATAGATATAAGTTTCACTAAGGAAGAAATATTATGGCTTACTGTATGATGTAGTAGCTAATCTTCCATTTGTGTACACAACATCAATTACTGTTATCACTGACCCTCTCTATTACTGTGTGCAAAATTGATGGAGAATATACAATATATGGTTTTATAATGTTTTCTATATTTAAATTATTGACTGAAACTATACTTTGTGCTGAAATTTCCTTAAACTAACAATGTTAAGTGTATCACCTTTACTGTTACTATTTAAATTAAAATATAGCTCTGCATAAGCTAGTAGTGATAGTGACATTTTGAGGCTGATCCCATTTTTCTGTTTGATTTTATTATATTAAGAATACAGTTAGTTTATAAATACTCACATTTTACGAGTAGAACTCTAAAAAGACATTCAGACATTCAATTTCCCTTGGTTTGGTGTCCCCTTGGAAAATTATTTTTACTAAATACACTCAAAATGATACTTAATTACAAAATATTTACTTTATTCAACATTAAAGAAAAATAATAATTCAAAAAAATGTTTGATCTCCCCTGTTGAAAAAAATATTTTAAATTTTTTAATAATGATTTTTACTAAAATACTCTGAAAAGTAATGGGAGGACCAAGGGAGATTGAAGGTCTTCTTTAAATTTTTTTGTTTTAATGTTGATTTAAAGTAAATATTTTGTAATTAAATATCATTTTGAGTGTTTTTAGTAAAAATAATTTCCTAAGCGGGACCAAGGGAAATCGAATGTCTGTATGAATGTCTTTTTAGATTTCTACTCATTCACATTTTTATATATTTTTTTTAAAATTGGGTTTAGATAATGTATAGAAGGCAGGCGAGTCAATATTTTGGTGGGTGAGTAGAGTTTGAAAGGCTAGTGGCTTTATAATCTTAATATTTGCATCCCTGTAATGAGACCGCTTTCCTTGTTTGAATGGTTTCAGCATACACTTGGCATTTCCAAAAAAAGTCATGCAAACTACTCTGGAAAAAAGAATGGAAGGTGGTACTGTGGAACAAGAGCAAAGAGGCCAGTATCTAAAAGTTGAACGAGTACAAGACTCATTAGAAATAACAGAAAAAATTCAACAACATAAAATATACTCTTATTAACACAGGGTTCAAGCTATTGTTTCCTGAGTGAAATCAAGTAGACTATTCTTGGAAGAATGTCAAAATAAATCAATTTCTGTATGCAGTTACAGTTGCTATTTAAAGGTTTTTAATTCTATGAATTTAAGCTTCCATTTTCCTAAAAAGGACCAATGTGACATCTACAAAAACTAAAAATTCAGATAAAAACAAGAGATTCAAAAAGAATATGACAGTCACATATAAAGGACAAAGAGAACTCGAGGAGACTGAAGCTAGAGCAAAAGCATCAACATTCCACTATCAGGCATCCTAACAGACCATAACGAAATTTCCGGAAAAATTCCAATCTCTGAAAAGCCTACAATAAACTTTCCCAAT
>JAUZNC010001841.1:27313-40053 GCA_034780395.1 Vannuccia rotundouncinata | reverse complement strand
AAGCAGGTGACAGACTTATCAATCAATTATTTGTATCAAGTCTGCCAACCTTTTTTCCGCGCAATGAAAATATTATACAAGACTTTTTGCGTCACATTATAATTGTAACTACAAAATAAAATATAACGCCGGGAAATTTTTCCTACTTCAAATATTATATTGGTTAATTTATATTTCTTACAAATTATTTAAATAATTTAACTACCTATTTTAAAAATTAAAATGGATTTAATTATGGAAAATCAATATTCTCATATTTGGTGGATTGCACATCATTGATTTTTTGTCTGCATTATTTTCTTAATAGTTATATGAAGCAGCCAAAAAAGTGGAGCTGCTTGAAGTTGCCAATCGAGATGGCAAAGAACAGCTCGAGTTAATGGAGTTCCAGATCTTAGAATCGGAGAATATTAACTCCACTGTGAGTGTCATTATTTTTAGAATGGACTTGAAGAGACTTCCATTAAAGCGGTTTCCCGATTCTCTCATTTTAGATTCACGAAGAAGAAGTTGCAGCCAGCCCTCCGGTTGAGGAACAGGCTGTTCAAACAGAGGTGAGAATCTCACCTATTTGATGCGTCCCTGATAGTTTATTGATCAGGAAGATTCTAGGGTTAATTTGGTCATATTTAAAATAATAAAAATGAATTTTTGGTTGATACTTAACCAAAGTTTAGCACATTCTAACCATTTTTTATTTTAACATATATGAAATGTAATTAAGTGAATAAATTGCTTACATATTATATTTCAATTTAAAAAATATATTTATACGATTAATTTTATAAGTAACAAAGTGATTAAAATGATAAAAAATACTAATTAACACAAAGGAATATTCCGTTTTCAAAGCTTCTAATTGTTTAGCAATTGTTTTCAAAATTTTCCATTTTATTTGCATTAATATACGTTTTTTCATTCATATTTAATGTTCTATGTTTTCTCTGTGTTTCATGTCAATATTTCTGACCGAAGATATTTTATATATTGATTGTATAAGTTGGCAACTCTCTTGTGGTAACCTTGCTAACATCAGACTAAAATTATTTATTTAAAAATGCCACGGATCTAAATTATAGTGAGATAATTTATTATTTAATTGAAACAATTTACAAAAGTGCTTCTATTCCCTATTATATTGTCTATTATTTTTTGTTATATATAATAAACGATCATTATGTCTCCAATTTACTGATTGAAATATTTAATCATCAAATTGTGAGAATAATGATGCTTCTTCTAATGGATAATTATTCGTATCGGTTGTTTTATTCAATTTTTTTAGTTTTTCAATATTTTTTAACTAAATATTTTCGTCGTTTGAATGTTCGGTCTAATATTATTTCGTTTAGATGTCAATTTTTAATGATTTTCTCCAAATTTTCAAGACCTTTATCGATTCTATGCTCAGGTCTTGGGGGCCGAGGCTGCCCCAGTATCGGTGCAGGACAGTCCGCGTCAAGCTCAACTGGAAGACTTGGTTCGTCAACTGAAGCGGGAGAACGCTGATCTCCGCGATCAGATCAACTCCGAGGACGAGAACTCGCTGGCTGAGAGCGATAAAACTTCTCTCAACTCTGTGCAAGGACTGCGGGTAAGGGGCCGAGTGCGGTGTTGACATTTCTGATCCAATCTGTTGAATCGGTGGTGTTGAAGTGTCTTGTATGGTGTCTTCCACTCAAATTATCCGGTTCCTCAATCCTCCCTTAATTGGGTCTAAAATATTGATCACATGGTTTAGATTGTTTACATGTTAGTTCGCTACTTGTGTCAAGCATAGGCCATTGATTGATTAGTAAATATAGACACAGAGCAGGTTATGGTTTATACATGTAGCGACTCTGTGTTGAAGAGGAAGCAAGGATCGTGCTCATTGTGGCAATAATCAGGAAGGTATTGATTCCAGAAGACTATCAAGAGTAATCTTGCCGTGAGTCGCGAGGTGTAGGCAGTATAAATACCGCACCCAACCCCGCTCCTAGCTGGTAATAGAAAACCAGAGGAGGAGCAGTGTGTGTGTACCGATTTCTAGCTGCCGAAACTCGTCTTCAATTCGTCTTAATTCGTCATCGTCCATCGCCCCGTCTTCAGATCCACTTGCAACAGAAGGAGTGTCTTCAGAATGAGCTAGAGCGGAAGGTACAGGCCTACCAGGACAAGTGCCACAAGCTAGAGGAGGCCCTTCGCCGCCTCACCAGAGACACCACCCCCCGAGCGGCGAGCACCCCAGTTCCGGGAGTTCCCTCCTACGAGGCATGCATTAGCACCACTGAGTCCGGCTTTGGTGACGACTGCGACTCTTCCGCCGACGATCATTCAGAGGGCAACAGATCCGCCCGCACACCGATGGCCAGTGAAGAGCGCGCGGTTAACCCGCCCGAAGAGGCCGAGCCTGAGGAGGAAGTGCCCGGCCCAGGGGAATATGACCCTTCGGGGGCCCTCAGCACCCTGCTCCACTCCTCCTTCTTTCCGCTGACCTCCATGGTGCCCCTGGAGGAGCGTGTCATCGTGACGGAGAAAGTTCCCGACCATATGAAGCCCAAGGAAGACGACTCTCTGCTTCAGGTGACCATCAGAAACTTCCAGGTGGGTCAGACATCCTTTTAGAATATTGCATTGTGGTAAATAAAGCAGGTTTAGTCTAGTCGCTTTCAATTTTAATTAATATAAGTCCACATAAGGTAAAATAATTATGTTGTGCGTATTAAGAGCCTATTTTTTTATTAAAGAACCATCACGTGACTAAACATACAGCGTACTACTTTATAGATATTAATTATTTGAAATTTGCTATAATATTACAATCGTGATTTAAAATATCTATAAGTAAAAACGGTAAAAATTGATTTTTCGTAGTTTTGAAAATTCTAAATAACGCTAAGCGATCGTTCTTTAATAAAAGAATATGGCTCAATAGCCTGAATTCTTGTTTCATACTATGAATTGTGTTTTTGAAAGTTTACTTTTTTAACTCTGCTGATATTTGTATCTTTTTTTTCTGGATATTTTATTACTATTTCAATTAATAATAATTCATTAAGCGCGTTTTCACTTGAAATTTCATAAATATTTAAATTCGTTTTCCGCATAGTTTTGGCATGCTTTCATCAAAGTATTCGCCACTCTTTGATTAAACTCAATATAAAGGGATAAATTCCGCGCCGTTCTATAAAAAACATATTTATGAATCTATAAGTTAAATTTATTTTATTTTTAAAATCAATTGAATTGATTCACAAAGATATGTAGAAGTGAATTTGATAATTTAGAATAAATTTTAATATTTTTAATTCTGAGGTCGGTATCTTATTCTAGTAGCTGACTAATATTTCCAATTTTCTTAATTAAACACATTTTTAAAGGAACTATTTTGATACAAATCTTTTTTGGAAGGTGTAATTTCTTTAATATTGGTACACATGTTTAGCTGTTACTATTTTAATGGACTTTTTTCTTGGTTTAAAATAAATATAGAATAAAGAATACATATTACAGTCTGCGAATTCTACCTAAATTGATCATTGATTATTATTTCATGAAACATGTTACCATGCACTATAGTTACTTCTTCTCTTTTAACATATTGATCATTCTATATCACTCTATGATATTGATCATTCAAGTATATACAGACAATTTTCCCCGTTCGAATTGAAAGTTTTTGTTTCCTCGCGATTTTTCGTTATATATTAGCTGATAATAAATATTTATTCTGGTAATATAATTAATCTTTATAATTATTAATATTATGCAAAACATTGATTGAAACGCCTAAATCTCAGCCGAGATAAATAAAATACAAAGAAACTTATCAAAGATTATTAGATAAGAAAAGATTTGTCAACCAGTCTTATACCTACTTTCGGTATTGCTGTGGATTTTAAGAACTGTTAGATGACGTGATCTTATTATTATATTAATGGTATTTAATTCTAGCTGTTAGACATGATTGAATCATACTTGGTGTTTTTTGTGCGAAGATGATGAATCGTGAATTCTTCACAGCTTTCTTTAACATATACGTATTTAGGAAGGACTGCTTTTTTGTTGAGGTATAGGTTTTTCTGTTTGTTATTACTGAAAATAAATCGATATTATTTGTTCATTTTTACAAACAGTTGAAATTGCTGGCTGCCTATTGAACATATCGAATTTCCCAGTGAAGAACTACTTACTTGATTGTTATATTGTTAATCTTTCGAATCACAGAGAGCTTCCCAGAAATAACTTACAACAAACCAAGTACTTGTATTATTCATAAATATTGATTATATCTGGTTGTTCCCGTAGCGCACAGTTCTGAGTCTCTCTAAATAATTGGAAGTTGTATTCTTTAAAGCAGACATTATACTAAAATGGAAATATAGTTTTAGAAGAACATATTCAGAGATCATGGCTACATTATTGCATCGGACCACTGCTGGTAAATTAGCGATGGAGGTAAAAGTACCACAAATATATTTTCTATTAATTTTCACTGTTAAAATACTTTTGTTTTGTTGTAAAAACATCTTAAATTGTTTTACGTTCATATGTTGATACGACAATATAGAAATCCTATTTTTATTGATTTTACTGACTGAAAATTTAAATATTATCTGAAATTTATAAACGTATTTATGGTATAAAATACATTAATAGATATTTCAAATCAACCTCAATGGCTTATAAGGCATAGATAGACATGGACATAAACCAATAACAATATTATTTTCCTACATATTATACGCTACAAAATGTAAATAACGCATTAGTACAGCTGTACGTCTTTAAGATTAAGCTAACAATAAACTGTTCTCGATGAATTGGTCCAGAATCTGATGGATGATAAAGACAAAGAAATCGCAGAGCTGAAGGATCACCTCAAAGGATTGGGCTTCTACTCTGACCATCCTCCCTCCATCAAGTTCATCGACTTAACTACCCAGAGCGACCTCACCATGGAGGAATGCGAGCTGTTGGGGCGGAGGTTGGAAGCCCTGGAGACCGACAATGAAAGAATTCGACGGGTCAGTGCCAATGCTATCGAGATAGCCGATCAATGCGATCAGTTGGCCAAGGATAAAATCGATCTGGAAGCGACCTTGGAGAAGGTTAAAGAGGAGGGGTGAGTGTCATATGAATGTTTAATTGAATTTAAATATTGCAATGTTGTTTTAGCTGGTTTCCTACGTATGCTATTTTTCAATGTTTGTGATTCAAATGAGCTGAAAACATATTCTTACAGTGACAAACGAGTTGCTAGCGTTGAAGCGGAGAAAGTTGGCTGTCAGAAGGAAATGGAGGTGAGATTGCTACATACTACTGAAACAATTCTTAATTTGATGATCCTTTATTGATTTGTCTACTTGATCCATCTCAAATTTCAGCATTGTTTATTGTATTCTGATTTTAGTTACGAAATTAAATGAATTGTTGTTTTTGTGTATTCTTATCTTGAATGTGTTTCACATTGTGTTAAGTTAAATTCCTTTGAATTTATTCAACATAATTTAGATATTACAAGCGACCCACGCCACTGAATTAGCAGCTTTAAATGCGTCCCTAGTCGCATCCGCTGGTTCCCACGATGAAGTTCTCGCAAAACTTCGGGTTGAACACGACGCCCTACAAACCTCACAGGCTCAACTAACCGAAAGACTGCAAAAAACCGATTTGACTGTCCAGGAAAAGGAGGCTGCATTGGCACAAAAGTTGGAAGAAACTGTTGCTAAGGAGGCTGCTTTGGTGGCTCTGGAAACAGAGAAGACCCAATTGATTACGCAGCTCCAGGAAAAAGAGTCCACTTCGGCGGAACAAGAGAAGATAAACTCTAGTAAACAAGAAGAACTCGCCAAACAAGTGGACGAAGCTGCCAATGAACGTGTCAGGCTTGAAAGCCAATTAGCCACTGCCACGTCACAGTTAGAATCGTCGTATGCCGGCGAGGAGGGTCATTTGGAAGAGATGAAGAAGTCTCAGGAACGAGAAATCATGCTGTCCAAACAGGTGGAAGAACTGACCAATGAGCGCGCACAACAAGCTGCCCAATTAGCTGCTTCCACGTCACAGTTAGAAGCGACAGCCGCCGGTCAGACCGGTCAACAGGCCCTGATGGAGGAGGCAAAGAAGAGGGAGGTCGAGTTATCTCAGTCTCTGGCAACCCGAACCGCCGAACTGGAAGAATCCAACCGTCGGTGTGCTGCCAAGGAGACGGAATTGGCCGATATTCGTCGAGAACTGCACACAGTGACGGAGGCGAAGGCTGGCGGGGGTGCCGGCTTGTTGGAGCGGTATCAGGGGGAGTCGTGTCGATTGACGGCTCAAATTGAAGAGGACGAAGAACGACACCGCCGGCAACAAGCAGTTCAAGAGGAAGAGTTGAGAGAGGCGAGATACCAACTGGAAGATATTGTATCCAGACTTGGGCTGGAGAATAGCGACGCCTTTCAATCTGAGAGTCCGATAATCAATCTCCTATCGGCCCTGGATGAAAATATGGCCGCTAAGCAGAGTCCAAGTAAAGGGCAACCAATGATTACTTTTCTGAGGGAGGTTCAGGAGTTTGATGAAGCTCTTGTCGTTGGTGGAGATGATTTCCAGAGTTTAGATATTCAGGGGCTGGAAGCTACAGTCAGAGGATCCAAAGAGATGCTCATCCAGTCGGGTTTATCGCCTGGTAACGATCCAGAAACTCTAATGGACATTATAAGTTTTATTGAAACCGCCGATGCCTTGATCGCTGGGGAGGAACTTTCTGAAGAGGCCAAAGAACGTCGACGACATTCCTTGTCGGGCAAGTCTCCCGAACAATTGCAAAACTTAGTGAAACAATTGCAAAATAAGGAAGGCCTTAAGAAGGAGTTGATGAACCGGAGTAGACAGAGTTTGATGCAGGAACTGGGAGGTCTTGAGAAGGCTCGCAGCATTATTCACGGGGAAGACATTCGAGAAGTTTCCGCGTCTAAAGAGCTTCCTTCGCCAGCCTCGATTGAAGAGTTGGCAGAAAAGGTTCTGCTTTGTAGACAGGAGTTATCTGCGGCAGTTGTTGGAGTTGATCTAACGAATTGGAGCAGACCTGATCTGGAGAAGGAGTTGAAATTGCTTGGTAATGTACACACTATTGTCGACCCAGAAGTTAGAAATCAGCTCATTTCTGAAGTGAAGAACGCTGATAAAGAATCATTGATTAAAAAAATCGGTGATATACGACAGGTAACCGGGTCCAAAATACTCTCGGGAAGCACCACTGACAGCAAGACATCACTAATAGAAGCGATACTATCATTGGAATCAATGCGGGATGTTATCATCACAGGAGAAGTGGACATGGATGCTCTGGCGAAGCGAAGTAAAGCTATTGAACAAATGTCCTGTCAAGATTTGGTGGGTAGATTGACACGGTTAAAACGTAATGTTAAAGACATGATTTCTACCAAATACTTTGATCCAAGCATTTCATCACAGTCTGATTCAAGCATGAATCAGGCAAATATGTTACTTGAGAAGTGCATTTTACCGCATATTACTCCAAAGGCACTTGCTGCACTTGGATCAGATAAGGGATCAACATCTCCAGCCACAAGGTGTAGCTTGTTGCACATATTTAGTCTTTTAGATTTCGAAAGTGATATTTACGCGTCAGTGAAAGGGGCCAGACCTTCTTTTGACAAAATCATTCGTCTGTACCGTATGAGTCACAGTCCGGGCTCTGACATCAATGCAGAATATATCGAATGCAATCTCAAAATCGAATCGAAGGAGTCACTCGAACGTCAAGTGAAGGATCTTGACGAAATCGAGAGACAATTAAGCGGCTCTTCCCTTCCCAGAGAAGGTCTCAGTTACCTCGAGGGAATGACCAGCGGTGAATTTGCTCGAAAACTGTTTGACACCAAAGCAAAGATTATTAATTCCTTACTCGACGAGTCTCTATTGGAGGCCACAGATGTTCACCTTTTCAAGGAAATAACAGGAGTGGAAAGTGTTCTCGAGTGCATTGATACGGACACTTTTCATTTGAGCGACGGCAGCAGATCAACCTTTGCATTTTCTCCTCTCCTTCTGAACTACTGGATTTACGTCATAGGTCAAGGGATTAAATCGTGCGGTGGGCCAGTCGATATTACCACCTTTGGAGAGTATGGTCTGGACAAGGCGCACATTAGTTTGACCAAAGTTGGCCGTCTGGCCGACGGTTTTAGTCCAAAGTATATCGAGGAGAAGGAAGTATTTTCCACGGGTCATCTTTCCAGGGAGGAGAAAATTGCAGCTCTTGTTGCGAGGAAGAAGGAAACTTTGAAAAAAATTGACGACTTTCCCGCGGCGGCCAACAATGAATCATTCAACAAAATACTGAGCCTCACTCATCCTGGCATGAAGGTTGACGAACGCAGCGAACACGGAATATCCGCGAAGCAGGCCGCATTGTCGTCCATTTACACGAAGACATCTCCCAATCCTACTGTGGCAAAATTGGAACTTCTCGAAAACGTTGTCAAGTTGAAGAGTGCCGCAGCTGTAGCCGAGGGAAGCCCGCTTTCCAATGCTGCCTTATCTCATCTGAGAGAGTCTCTTAATAAGAAATCCTACAATGAACTCGAAAAAGAACTCCTTGAAAGTAAATTGGTGCTTTCGTACGAATTTTCCAACGGAGAGAGATGTCCGGTGAGCATATGCAATCTGGGAAAGCAGTTGATTGCACTGGAGAAGAATCTGGCAATTCTTGATGGTGGGGAAGTTTTCTCGAGTAAGGAGTCAACTTTGAGGACCATCGTTGAGCCCATGTCAAAGGGAGAGCTGCTGGATGCCGTGAAGAAGTTGAAGGTGGTCACAGAGGGAAAGCTCGATCACTTCGGAAAATCCGATATAGATATCGTTGGGGAATGCTTGACATTGGAAGTGGCTGTGGCGTCCATGGAGAACAGAGGCTTGTCTCCCAAAGATCGAGAAAGATTGCACAACAAACTAGAGTTGTTCTCGAAGCAGGAAAGAAAGCGACGGCTGATACAACTTAAGCGTCGTGTATGGTCGGGATTTCAACTGCATAGCAACAGTGGATCTTCTGGGAAGGATATTGACGGGGAGATAGAGCGGAAAGTTGCCTCACTTACCGAGAACATTTACTGCCAACAGGGCAGGGTTGGGGCGTGCCCGCGATACAGTGCTCAAGAAATGGAGTCTATTAACGCTGAAGTGAGTCGTCTGATGGAATCCTTGGAGCTGCCTCCACTCATCGCTCGTGATTACGCCCGCTTGATGTCGTGTATCATGAATAATTTAACCGAGTTGAGGCATCATCTTATCCAACGCCAGGCTGACTCAACACTAAGTAAAGACGCTATAAGAGAGGCTTGTCGTGTCACTAGAAGTCTCGCTGATAACCTCTCCGTATCCCCTCCACTGTACAACGGTCAAGTCCACATAGAAAACCAGAGTCCAGTCACACTAACCCAACTCGCCGAAGAACTAGCCATGCTCACGTCGCGTCTTCTCAACTCGCCGTCACTCGTCGAGGCTATGCGAGTTAAGAGCTTCCAGCACGACAAGAAAGCCTTCATTTCGGACTTCCTTCGTGCCAAAGGGAAGGCAGATCTGATAGAAGTTGTCCTTGATTTGGAGACCATTCGTGCAGAACGGGAGGGCAAAGTGTTTGATCCGGCGGATCTGGAGGAAGCTCGCTCCTGGCTTAGTGAGAAGTCACTGAACGAGCTGGTGGAAGACGCCGTCTCCTTGCTGGAGCTCGACAAGAAGGATGTGTTCCACGCAATGGAGTTCTCTCCGGAAGATCTCCAACGGTTGGACACGGGTCAGTTGACCTCGCTAGTGACCACAATGCAAGCCGAGCTCACCAAGGACATGGATTCTATCGCGTCGTCGGGGAAGAAGAACGCCAAATTTCAGGAGAAGGAGAGAGTGGATCTGGCCAATCGATTGCAGGCTTATCGACAGTCGATGGAGTCCCAGGAGGTAACCGGTGTAGCCGCTTTGGTACAGGAATTTGTTGGTTTAGCTCTGTCTCTTTCCTTTTGTAGTGGTGTATTTGGCTTCGGTTTTTATCTCATGGTTTTGGTTGTTAGTTGTTGTGTAGTGACCATTTAATCATTAGTGACTCCGTTTTATTCGTCATTTGTAGAAACCGGTGTATGAAAAGAAAATCGAAAGCTTGCAGATTAAAGTGGACAAATTGGAACGGGAAAATGACCGGTAAGAAGCGATGCTTTTTTAAATCTATGAATAATTTTATTTCATTATTTGAAATACCAACTTATTGATAAAACCCGTCCCCGACATTACCGAGTTTATTTATCACTTTTTTAAAGGAGTATTTCACCTGCAGCGTCTTTGTCAAATGATCCCAGGTAAAGAAAGAGCTTTGGTGACAGATTTATTTTGTTCAATTCATTTTATAACTTTTTCACCTCTTTGGTTTTCCTTTCAACAAGAGTTCACTTAAGAGAGTTCAAGATGAGATATTCTTTATTGATTCATCACGTTTGTATGGATAATATCTACTTAGAAATTATGTCATTTAACAGTAGATTTGATAAATGCAATTTTATTGATTTATAGGAATAAATAGTATTGTTGAAATGTATTTCATTGTTTTGTATTTATTTTTATTCGGTGATGTTACTTTTTATTTATTTTTTAATATTGTCATTTGAAAGCTTAATGGAGATTATTTTTGTATTTAAGTTTTCTACAATGTTCAATTTGTTATTTCCAATACTTTGTTCATTTGTTAGGATCATTTTCTGTTGCGTATTAATTTGTGTATAATCGTTTTTAAAATTAATGTCTCAATCATATATCTATTCTAAACAATATCTACAATATCTAACCTACAATTTCATAATCATAATCATTTAAAGTCTCAAAAATATTTAAAATAACGAATCAATATCTATACATATTTATCCAATAATTCAACATAAATATCGATTGACCTATTTTCGAAGGAGAAGATAACTGATATCGACCGCTATATTTCTCTGTGCTCTCCAAATTTGTTTAGATGGCAGGCGTTGGTTGACAAAATGGGGAAGTCGGATCGGGATCTTGGTCCCTCTCTGGTCAAGGCCGAGGAAGCTCTTCGTCTGAGCCAAGCGAGAGAGCAAACACTGAGAAGTCAGCTTGAATCAAGTGTGCAAGAGTTGCAAGCGATTTCTCGAACTTCTGCTTCTGCGGTTAAAGGTGCCTACTCGATGCTATAAATTTTCATAATTATAATGATATAGTTGTATTATTAAATTAACCATTTAAGTTGAAACAATAATTCACTCGATGTTCTGTGTAAATGGATCATTATCTAGAAGTGTTAAAAATGTCGAAATAATATTTTTATTAATAAAATGAAATTAATATAATGAAATTATCTACAGTTCATGTCTTAAAACTAAATTTCGATAATTTGTTGAATGTGAAATACAAATTTGTAATTTTGTAGGTAACATATTTATAGTAAAGTAGATAAGTTAATTTACATTTTCCATTAATTTATTGGTAATAATTATTGTTAATTTATTGATTAAAGGATTAAATATTGATTGATGTAATTTATATATAATATCTTATACAGATAAGATATTTACGGGTAGAATCATCCTACGTAAGTACAAGACTTTAGTTTACCAAAAATTGACCTATATATGAACAAAATATTATCCTAATACTCAGTGGACCTATATATGGACAAAGTATTATCCTACTAAGTTGACCTACATAAATACAAAATATTATCCTACTAAGTTGACCTACATAAATACAAAATATTATTCTACTCAGTTGACCTACATAAATACAAAATTATATCTTATTCGCAGTGGACCTACATAAATACAAAATATTATCCTAATACTCAGTTTACCTAAATAAATACAAAATATTATCCTAATAGTTGACCTACATAAATACAAAATATTATCCTAATAGTTGACATACATAAATACAAAATATTACAATTACCCATAGTTTGACTACATACATACACCATTGACCTGCATAATTGATCTACATTTCTCCCTATCAACAGGAGCCAGCAGTGACGAAAGCGAGGAACGCTCAGCTCGTTACTACAGCCTCCAACTGCAGGAGGTTCGTCATGAGCATGCCGTGGAGGAAATGAAAACCAAGCTGATCTATTCGGAGCGTCGTCGACAGGAAATGGAGCGTCGAGCCACGGAACTGGCCGAGGAATTACTCCAGACACGACGCAGTGTGGATTCTTTGGAGACCGCGGTGATGTCCGGCAGGAAGATGGAAGCCGCTCTGAAGAGGAGGATTGATGCACTGGAGATGATGCAGCCAGGAGAGGCGACAGCTGGCGGGGCATCGAGGGTGCACTTGGCTCAGTTGGAGGCAAAGGTGGGACAAGTTATTCAATCAAAACTGTTTAATCAAGTTACGCAAAACTATGTTTGATCAAGTCACGCAAATCTTTTTTTAATCAAGTTACTCAAAACTATGTTTAATCAAGTAACCCAAAATTATTTTTAATCAAGTTACGTAAAACTAAGTTACACAAATATGTTTAATCAAGTTACGTAAAACTATTTTTAATCAAGTTACGCAAAACTATTTTTAATCAAGTTACGTAAAACTATGTTTAATCAAGTTACCCGAAACTATTTTTAATCAAGTTACGTAAAACTAAGTTACGCAAAACTATGTTTAATCAAGTTACGCAAAACTATGTTTAATCAAGTTACGTAAAACTATTTTTAATCAAGTTACGCAAAACTATGTTTAATCAAGTTACG
>JAUZNC010001830.1:0-40097 GCA_034780395.1 Vannuccia rotundouncinata | reverse complement strand
GTTAAATTATTTTGTATGCATTTCAGTTAGATCTATTTTTAGAAATGCACTCATTTCTACTCTATAGTTGTGATCAACATTTGATACACCCCGCTGGGTGAGTTAACTTAGATTTTGTATCAAACATTGATCTGCCTGTCGGGAAAAGATTAAAAGTGTTTTTCTCAACAACAAAAAATTTTCTAATGTATAACTCTAATTTTTTAAAAAAATTATCATAGCTTGGTCAATTTTCAAGGTAAAAAAGCTAAATTTTTTTATTTGAAAGTAAAAAGTCCATACTATATGAATATAAGCATAACTCGAAAATTATTTTTTGATGCTAAGCCTGGTCTTTTCCCTGCAATGCGCCATATAGTAATCAATAGTATATATTTCTATTAATATATATGCATTTACTAATTACCAGTTTTCAAAGTAGCTATTCTACACATTACCTATGGAGGGTTAACAGTTTTACTTGATTTTATATTTCGATAGCTATGGAAAACATGGAAAAACCTATTGAATTAGGTAGTTGAAAAGAGTGTGAACCCTGAATGGATATTAACCTTTGTTGGAATGCAAAGCCTGAGGCCCAAGAGCCAAAGTCATTCTCCAAATCGAGTTCCTCTGGAGGGATAGGTTCTGCAAAAACAGCTGAGGACTGTGGGAAAGGATTCAAAACAATCAGAGGAGTGGATTGGTAGCCAATTGGATTGTAAAAAACAGAAGGGTGATCTGGAAGAGGCAGTGGTACTGGGAGATGTAACCATTCTAGAATAGTGTGAATAGGAGCCTGTGGAGGATCAAAAGACACATCCAAGTACTGAATAGGCAGAGGTTCACAAACAGGTAACATGGGAGGTCCAAAAATCATATCAGGCAAGTAGGCATCCTGAAAGAAGGCCACAACCTCTGAGGGCATTGACAGCAGGGATTCTGGAGGAGGTAAAACCAAATCCTGTGTGAGGTTGTGAAGCAGTGGCAGAGAACTATATAGGTATATAGATAAACTGTTGGTAAGAAAGATTCCAAAACAAGGGGTGTTCGACTGCACCTGGGTTGACACTCATGACCCAGAAAAAGGGTCAAGTTGAGATGTTGAAAATAAGCTAAAAGTAAAATAGATTCTAGTGAAGGCAAAAGCGTCCAAGTCTACTTAATGATCAGCAAAGCAAGCTGCGTGGGCTGAACTTGTGAACCAAATGCCATTATTGTCTATCACTGCTGACCTATTTCCCAGGTGCAGGAACAGTTGTTGTGTCCTGGGGTTTGGCTGGTTGATTTTGGTAGCTGGTGTTTCCTCCCTTGTTGGATCCGTGGTTTGTTGCTGCCCCCCCCCTTGATGGGTTGTCATGTGGACAAATTGCTGTGGGGGACCCACCCCATGTATGGCTTGGAGAGGACTGTTGAGCACCTTTAAGGCTGGTTTGAGGGACACCCAAACCCATCTCAACAAAAAGAAGAGTGGTGATGGAGCACTTGCTTTGTATCTTTGTAGGTGAAGGCAACCATTGCAGCACATAACAGGGATCAAGGCTGCCCATGAAGGAAAAATTGTGATAATTATTCCTTTTTGCAGTTGTATTTACAATTTTGTCTTTATATTTAATAATTTTTAAAGCAATTTAAATAGTGTAAATCTAAAGTTAATTTAAAAATAAAAATGTGAATAAAAGGTTTACATTTAATACTTTAAATAACAAATAAATTAAAATAAATATCCCTAAATAAACAAACAGCAAAGTTAAAAACACAAATACAAAAACTGCTCTATTACTTCTTATTAATACAGTTGTCAATAAGTTACCTTGAGGTTCCGGTGGAAGAACAACTTCAGTTATATTAACATTATGTTCACAATTTACTTTTCATCTCCCTCCAAACAGACCAATCAGTCTGCATTTTATTTGATTGATGTTTGAAATCATCTAGTTTTACATAATTTTTTGGAATTCTGTTTACTATATGGAGTTATAACTTCCAGGCTAGCAAGGAAATGACTGGGGACTTTGATTTTTTCCACTTCTGCACTCCCAAACTTTAAGTTCCGTTTCAATTATCTGTGCTTGTATCATATTGAACATGTGCACAACATCTTCTTGAGACATCACTGAAAATTTAATTCAAAAGGAAATAATATTTGAACAATGATCAGAACAAGTTGTGTTTAATACAATGTGTCAAATCAATAACCAAAATTTAATGTGAATAATATTCTTATAAAGGAATAAACAATCTCATTTTATGATTAATGAGTCAAAATAATCCAGGGGTGTGATTCTTCCGATTTTATTACAGGGGGGCCACACATACTATGAAGACAAGTATGTCTAATTGGATATACTCTGATTTTAATCCATATACTTGTATATACTCGGATAGTGTTTTTTTTATAAATGCCCTCTAAATAAGTGAAAAAGTTGTGCTTTGCACAACATATTTTTATAATAATAATGCTTTTTTAATTTATTTATATATTTCAAATCAAAAAAATCAAATAAATTTTAAGATATAGGTATTCAAATTTTCTTTAATATATACTCGGATTTTCTTAAAATATATACTCGGATTTTGTTTTGAGTTTCATGTGGCCACCCTGTTATTAGAGTAACATTTTTTCGCTGTTGACAATTTGCTCTATTTGCGGTTAACAATTAGCCAATCAAATGACGACTACAAAACATGCATACGAATAATCGATTTCGAAAGTGCATGTGTACCTGCTACACTGTTTAACTAATGATTACTATTATTGCATCTTGTTCCATCCATTATGGCCACGACTGCATACAAAATATCCAAATATATAGAAAATTGTCATCATTATTGTAAATTATAGTACATGTTGTATCTGTATTTTGTGAACAAGAGGCTGATGAACAATATGTACTATGATATTGTTATATAATTTTTAATTAATATAACTAACAACAAATTATATTTGGATGTTATTTAATTCAATTTCTTTTTCTTTCCAACAAATTTTATTCTATTTTAATAGCTTTTTATATAGTACTGTACTTTTGAACAGTATTTTTTGGTTATGATAACCATTTTTTGAAAGTTATTATCAATAATTTAGGTATAATTTGGTATTGATCTAAAATATGAAACAAATTAATAATTTTTTTAATTATATTTATTGTATGTCATTGATCCACATTTAATTAAATGTTCAATGTGATTTTAGATGAGTGATTCTGATGATGAGCCTCCAGCGTTGGTCTCTGTCGAAGAATTAAATGATCCCAATGTGAAAGTTCCTGTAACTATCATAACCGGATATTTAGGTTTGATGTGTATATTTATCGCAAATTAACTGAAATTCTGAATAAATAGATCAATATTATTTTTAATATTTTCTAAACTTTCAAAAGATAACGTCCTCTGTAACAGTATGGAATGAAACAGTTTCAATTTTGGTATATTAAAGATATTTCGTTTGTTTTTGATTTTCCGTTCTTTACTGTTTTGTATTCCCCAGTTTTTATCATTTTTGCAATCTAATACAAATTATTGGTACAGTAATAAAATTAAAAGCAATTTAGAAGTTATTTATTTTAAATTAATAATTTTTCATTTCGATCGCTATATTTAGACAATCAATATATTCCGGTTAAAACATTTTTTTATTATCTAAATCTGGTTTGGCTCTTGGAATTCGGAAATTTATTTATAAATATATTTGAAGCGGGTTTTAATTGTTCATTGTCATTGCCTAGGTGCTGGTAAAACAACCTTATTGAACTACATTCTGAAGGCGGAACACGGGAAGCGTATTGCTGTGATTCTCAATGAATTTGGTGAGGGTTCTGCAATGGAATCTAGCTTAGCCGTGGGCGAAACTGGTGAACTTTATGAGGAATGGTTGGAGCTGAGAAACGGCTGTCTGTGCTGTTCCGTTAAAGATTTGGGAGTGGCCGCCATTGAGACACTAATGAAGAAAAAAGGTCGTTTTGATTATATCCTTCTTGAAACCACAGGATTGGCTGATCCAGGTAAGGACAATGCGTTTCATTTCTGAATGAAGATGTGTTGTACATTTTAGTGTTTATTTTTTTTGTACAGGACCGATAGCCTCTATGTTCTGGCTGGATGATAGTCTTTGCAGTGATCTTTATCTGGATGGTATCGTCACAGTTCTTGACTCTAAGTATGTCAGGGATCAACTGAAATCACTTTCCAAATCTGACTCGGGGGATTTAAACGAATGTGAAAGGTTAGAATATCCATTTCTTGTTGATCTATTTCAAGACTTGTCACCATTAATAAGTCAGAAAAATCATAATTTACTCATTTTGGTTTAGTTTCCAAACAAATTAAGATAAATAAATTAATTATACACCATTGTTTAATTTTTTGTAATGTTTCAATATTCTCTTTAATAATCAGATAACAAAATTGCCAAATATAAAAATTAGACAAAAACATGCACTAAAATGTGTTGTCATTTTACTGCTTTACTTACATTAAGGTTTATACACAAAGTATTTTATAAAAATATATGTTTCAACATTGCCGTTCCAAATATATTATGCGTAACCATTATTAAGATTTTTTTAAATTCGATTTTCTAACAGAATATTGGAGAGAAAAATGGGAAAATTTGTGTTGTTAACGTGCTAAATATTTTATTACTTATTAGTAGTATATTTCATTATTGCGTAATTTTATCTTTCTGATTTTTCTATGTCTGATCTTTCTATATTTAAAGGCAAATTGCGCTTGCGGATGTTCTCATTTTGAATAAAATTGATTTAGTATCGGAAACAGAATTAAAAGACATTGAGTCATCAATCAGGTAATATTATTCTTGTATAATAGTAATAAGTGGATATATATTGTTTTTATTTTGTCTGATTTGCAGAGAAATAAACGCAGCTAGCAAACTAATTGAGACGATATTTTCTAGGTAACAACCTTCTAAGAGTATAATTTAAGCATCCCATTTTCAATCTAACTTTTCCTGTTTTTTTAGATTGGATTTATCCTCAATCTTAGACTTGAATGTTTACAGTGGAATGTAAGTTGTGTTTTTGAATTGTGTAAGTTTTTTATTATTATCTTATAATTATTGAAGTTATCGTACTCAATTCTTTTTTGATGCTATTTTATAAATTATCTTTTATGCAAAATAATTAATTTCCTAGTTTTCATCCATACGGTCAGATGAAAAGGAAATTTTAATGTAATAATCTCAAAGTGGCGCGCTATATTTACGTGTAAAAATCTCAATGTTGTGTTGACGGTAGGCCGAATTTTGTATGCCATTAATCTCATTATTTTTTTAATTTGTAAAATTCGGCATAAAAATAAATATATTTTTAGCTCGGCTTGTTGTGTTAATAAAATAAATGCGCGCGCTGTATGTATAAAAAAGAATAAAGATATATACAACGATTTTTAGTAACAGATCTAGACGTTGATTTTGAATCTGTGTGAATTTCTAGTGCCTCTGTAATTATTCTGGTGCCATTTTAATTACAGTCATAGATAAGACGATAATGCTAAACGCCATCTTTACTTTAGTTTATACAGCGCATTTTTAGCCAGACAAATGGCTAAGAATTAACTTAGAATAAAAACTTTTGGTTAACACAAATGTTGAAATGTCTACCATATATATCTAAATAATCGTGCTAATTATACCAAACATTTTCTAATTGGTAGTCTTTTCCTCTGGTTTGTGTAATTTTCTTTACTCTAGACTGATGATTCAGGATTTACGTACAAAGAGACTCGTTCATTTGTACTAATTGACTTAATTGTGAAATTTACCAGAATTTAGGCGTGAAATTATCTATTAACTAAAGTTGTTTGATATGATATTTCAGTTTAATTTCTACCAATGCCTTGTCGCCTTTTTTTGCCATTGTAGAGATAAAACAATCGAGGAGGTACCTAGTCACTTTGTCAGCCAGCAACACCGAATAGATTGTGTAAGTTAGTTGTTTGTCAAAAGTTAATTATAGGGAAAGAAGGAATCATTACATTGTGTACATACACTTACTAAAACAGTTTCTGAGTTAAATGGAGTCATTCACGCAATGGTACTAGAATTTCTTACTCGCTTTAGAATTTTATAAATGGGGTAATCATTTGGTTGTTCAAGATATTGAACTCGTTGAAACCATAGATTGAAAGTATTGATATTATCAAAGGAGTATCTTAAACAGGATTTTAAATTCTCTTTTTGACAGTCCATGAGAACTGTTACTTTGGAACTGGCGGAAGCTCTAGACCGTCAACGACTGGAAGACTTTGTGGAGAAACTGCTCTGGGATCGATCCATTATCGCTCCTTCGGGGGAGGCTATGCAGGTGCTCAGACTCAAAGTGAGTGATTTGGAGGTTAATTTAATTATGCCAATCTCAGTGGTTAACGTTGTATTGTTAACATAGTAATTGTATTTTGCGCGCTTTATTCAAATCTTATACTTATCTGAGAACTATGTGGAAACTATTGATTTATATATTATTTATCTAGACCGGCAAACTGATCAAAAAACGTCCAGAGCGCATTTCAATTATATACGGTATTAGTTTCGTTTTAAAGAGGGTATTCAATCAATGTTAATTGATTAATTTATAAATTTCATTAATTTTAGAGTTAATGTTGAACTTTTGCCCATCAATTTGGCATTGATTGTCGATATAGATTTATTCCTCCGCGGACGTTTATTACTATTGAATATTGGTCAGTTTGCCGGTCTAGATAAATAATATATAAGTCATTGGTGGAAACAGTGAAATAATCATATTTGAATGGTAGATATTGTCTCCAACATAAGCATTATATATCTATACTTTAAATAAATCTGCACAATCTAAAATTTATGCATTTAAAATTATTAGCCATCGTGTCAGGCAAAAAACTTCAACTTGATTAGTGAATTTGAAATTATATAGACACAATATTACTTCAATTTGATTGATCAATTTGAAGTTTTTACCGTTTTTTACCTTAACACGCAGGCTAAGAATTTAGATTGCAGATGTAGTTGCGTAATATAGTGGTAATGTCTATGGTCACAATTTACCAAAGAATCTATAATTAATATCGATGATATGGACATTTGAAAATATAGGTTTAAGTAATAGACAATATATAATATCTATATTTTAAATAAATCTGCAGTCTAAAATTATTGTATTTTAAATTCTTAGCCAGGCGTGCTCATAGAAATAAAATAATGTATTATACTTTAATTTGATTAGTTAATTTGCCTAACATTTCAGCTAAGCATTTCATTTTAGATTGCAGATCTAGTTGTTGTCATAGTGTAATGTCTATGGTTAAAGTATTGTTAAATTGTATTCATACTGTTACTATTGTTCAGGCGCATTGTTACATCTGAACAATTCGTTGGTATTCACTCGATTTGTTAGCTCTGAATCCTCCAGAAATAAGTGTACCAGTGCTTGAATCAAAAGTATTAAGATTGAAACAGTTTATGCTTGTATTAATAACTAAATAGTTGACGTTTTTTCAATATGAAGTGGTTCATATTGTCGACAGTGCACCAATGCCACTTATATTAGCCATGTGTAAGATATCTTGAATGGTGTCAGTCTACTGTTACCTCTCAATGATCTCCTGTTGCGATCGCAAAAACCGACCAAACCTCCATTCACAGCAGTTTGATTTTGGGTTAAAGAAGGTCGGCTAATCCCTGGCGGGGCACTTGACAGCATGTATTATAACTGGCTTAATTGACCAATAATAGTCTTCTCAAACCTCCATTGTAACTGTCGCTCAATGTGTCAAAGATGGTGGGCACCCAAGCCCTCCATCCAGAACCGATGATCGGTACACTCGATTGAACTGAGGTGTCTTAACTTGCTCTTAACTCACCGTAGTCGGAGCTCGTCATCCATGAAATTAACTCTGTCAATGATCAGAAGGTGATCGTTCCGATGCTCCAGTTCGGCCCATTGTTTGTGCGTGTGTTGGTGTCTGTCCATTCAGGAAATGTCAAGTTCTACAATTTTTTTATAATATTCTAACTTATATTTATATCTAATTGAAATCTTTCTTTTTGAGGTAAAATATATCGTTTGAATATTGTTTTGAAAATAAATACACAGTTTGCCTGCACTGCACTGTCCGTCTTTGGTGTCGGAAGAATTTGAAATGTAAGCATTATTCAAGTTGGATGCAGCTGGTTTTGTTTTCTTATATAATAGAAGCTGCGGAGCAACATTTGAAATATACGGAATTAATTTCAGTATTCTGAATAATCTAGAGAAGAAATGTTCCAGTTCGCCCCGAAAGGAAAATATATTAGTTTTAAGTAAATGTGCCGACTTTCACCAATTATAATTCACCCTCATAAGTTCTACTTGAACAACTGTCTCCATACATAAATTAACTGACAATAATATTTTCTTACGTAATGCAATTATTATCCATATACCTGAATTAGTTCGAACGACCGTCAAATCATCTTTAGACGTTGTGATTGCAATATAGTTCCCTCATAACCAGAATATATAATATACAAGAGTATCAATAGTATATAAGACAATTAACCCCCTGAAAATCGTCTTGATAAACTCACCTCCTCGGTTGACGTTAGGTCCTTGCTCAACTAACTATTCAACTCAAGATTCCAGTCGAACGCGCACCCACCCTCGGAATCAATTGGGCGGCAAATTGAGATCACTGCCTTCCTTAGTTGGGGAGTTAAGTGACCGTTATTTGCAGGGAGCAGGTCCTCTCCACTTAATTATTATCCTGAACTGGGTTTAGAACTTAGGTTGGGGGTTCCCACCCTCCCCAAAGTGACATCAGGATTCAAAAGCTGTCTTGACGTTAAGCCCCGGTGATCGGATGTTTACTCCACTGTTAATACCCTCTTCTCCGTGTCACACTTGAATGTTTTAATAATTAAAACTCGCTTTGTTGCTATTAATCCATTCTTGGAGTAGAGTCAGCCGTGTAATTGAAGAATTAAGTATAACAGTGTTACCTGTAATGGATACTCCAAAATGGTACTTTTTTAACTGTAGATGTTTGGGCATTTGTGGTATTTAATTTTTTCGGGTGTCATTGTGTCCCAAACGTATTTCATATTTCCACTATATATGCCAAAGATTTAAAACTTTTTCAACATTAAACTAATTGTTTTAATATTTCTAATGTATCATATTCTTCATTTTTTTAATCCAAGTTAAAAACTTCTGATTAATTTTGAGAATTTTAATAAAACTAGACTTTACACTTGCAGACATTGTGCAACTTTCAAATGTTAAATTATTTAATTAAGTTAGAAACAGTGGTGTTCTTTTGGATGCAAAAAGCGCATTATTTAATTCAAAATTGTTTCGTCTGTATCAATTTAACAAAACAGTGATTAATAATATCTAACACACCTGTCGGAGTGACAGGCACAGAATAATAAAAAATACGTAAAAGTAGAATAATTTACCATTAAATAAACTTAACCTTTAAAACTACAATACATTTTAAAAGAATCAACTTGACAAACTTTTCGACAATGCCTTATCAATTTTATAAACGAAAAGAATGAAATATAATTTTAAGTTGAGTTATAGATTGTCCTGCATATTGATCAGTGAATCAATTTGAAGTGTCGACACGGTATCACATATCCTCCATAACTATAATAAGACTCTAAAATGGTGTAGACAGAATTCCTGAACGAGTCAAGGACTCACGAGTGGCCGGGCTGTAGTCACTCCGGGGGTGTTTACAGTATTCCTTGAAGCGTGAACCGTGATCTAAAACATAGGCCACAGGCATCTGTTCCAATTGTGCCCTCTTCAATAGTGTGTTACACATTGTCCAGGCCAAGGCGTTTCTTCAACAGTGCCTCCTAAACCCGCATTCCTTAACACTTATCTTGATAACAATAATTAGTAGTAAAAGCAAATTGAATCCGCTAGTTGAATGCTGCTGGTGGGTTTTTATATTTTATTTGTTTTATGCTTTTCTGTATTTTGATTCTACTTTTTAATGAGATTGTTCAACTATACGATTCTCGTGTATAAGTTATTTTCACATTCTCTCTCTTCTCATAGGGTGTGCTCAACATCTCCGGACAGAGCTCCAAAGTCTTGCTACAGGCTGTCAACGAGCTGTACGACCTTAACGAAGTAGAATCGTGGAAGCTGACACCCACAGAACAGAGGTCTACTCGACTAATATTTATCGGTGGGTTTCAAATCTTCTTTTAATATCGATAAATTCAAAATTGAGTATCATAATATTGTGTAATCAATGTTTACTCTTATATCAAGGATATGATTGTTATAACATGATTTAATTATGCGTCTTTATTGAAATTATTAATTGCTAAATCCACTTTACGAGTTGTTCCTTCGCTTCTAAATTTAGCTATAAGTTATCTGCAATTTAATTTGCAATCATCTCATATCAAACTGTCCTTATTTGGTATCGTCATCTATAATAGATAGGCATTACTAACCCCTTACCAATAATTTTATGAAGTAAAGGGACCACAATTTATCAAAAGCCTCTTCCTTTTTTAATCTGATTTTTATTCTCACGCGTTTCTTAAAGATATAAAAATATTGTTCTCGTTTTATGGTATTTAAAAAAATGCAATATTTCTCTCAAAATTGAATGTAATATTACTTGTACCCTTCCTTCAGTGAGATTAATTATATCTCTTGATAGTAATAAAAACACCTTGGCTACTAAATAGTTTTTTAGACTCCCAAGAAGTTCTAATACATATTGAATACTGGCTAATAGACATCTTACCTTAAATTGAATACAATCAAAGCTGGTGTTCATATTGCGCTTTCTGACGTATAGAAAACTTTATTATTTTGTTGCGTTTTCATCTGGTCATCTATGCGGCAAAGTTTTCGCTTCCAGCCATTCGTTATTAATTAGGATATATGGTCTTTAAAGTCGAACCATATCCCATATTATTATGATACAGGCAAAGTACAGTTCGCTATAGCTATGTATGTAGTAGGCATTGGGATAAAGCCCAAGCAACTAAGCGATAATATTATAATTTGTTACCACTTGGCATGGCTAATTTTGGGCAATATCGTTAATTGGATCCAGTCCTCCCCTTGATCTTAGAGCTGGGCCAGCTGGACCTGGTGGATAGTCGAAAGATTAGCTGCAGCTGGTGTCGCCTTGCATTATTATATTTTGTGTAATTTCAGTACATGATAATTTGTGTGCTCGTGCCGTTCCCAGTGTAGGTTAGGGGTGCACTGCTACATCTATGGGCTGTGCGCATGTCAGATATGTTGCGGGGTCAAAATTGGTTTCATCTGCGCTACAAATATTGTAGTTGTGCGTAGTAACGGGGAATTATAATATAGTTGTTGATTCTGACCAGATTTTTAGTTGGTGATTTATATGAAAGTTATTTAATGTACAATATATATTTATATATGGATATTTAACTATTTATAATATAAACATGAAAACTGTCGCATTTCAAATCTGATTATATGGCGGAGTGTGTCAGAAAGGCACATACTTAAAATATACAAATGTAGAATAAAACCATCTTGGAAAACTGGATGAATAGTCTTGGAATTTATATTGTCCATTATTCTTACCTTTTTAGTTAGTGTTTGGAATAAGTTAATGATAATTAATCAGTTTGATGGTCTGGAACTATTTGGAACAATTATATCTCTTGTGGTTAACATTCGTACTATTTTATATTCCATATTTCAGTAACTTACCCATCCATCATACACATATCATAGAGCAATTTTTTACACTTTTAATATTTATTGTAGATTTTCATATGTGTTTTGTGTATAAGTATTTTAACATACCACCAAAACATTTTTCACAGTGCTGGAATTTTTTATTGGGTCTAGGAAAAAATATTTATGTTGATTTTAAAAATTTCGTACAAACCATGATAAAAATATTTATAAACACTGTTATATAATTAACCGCTACTAATATACTACAATACAAACAAAATAATTTTTTTAATTAAAATTATATTTGTTCGGTATAGTAGTATATAATATAGTGGTTAATTTTATCATAGAGAAAATTTTATTTTACCTTTATTATATTATATACATTTAATATATTTTATTGTATTTTTATTTAATTTTATCGCATTTTTACTAATTTATTCTAAAAAGGACCTTTTGAAATTTATTTAAGACTAAAAGTTAAAACTTTCTTATCCAGCATTATCAAATGATATCTTTTTTCATGATAAGCATTAAATTATGGTATTTTCTTTCATTTTTCTTTTTAAGGTCGAAACCTATCTTCAGAAATTCTCCGTCAAGAAATAGAAAAGTGTATCTCCGTCTGAAGAGTATATTATATAGGTACCAGTCCATACAGTGCTGTTTTGACCTGTTCGACCTCATTTCTAACAAACTATTTTTCGGAGCTGTGATGAATTCATTTCATATATACATGTCCATTAGTTTTCCAATCAATTAATCTTTCAAATTGTATATTATAACCTCAATCGTTTTGTAAATATTATTTTTAAATGAATATTTATGTTATAATTTATTAATAAATATTTCAGATATTCATGTTTGTCTTCTGAACCTTATTATTGTGTTGATTTGTTTCCAGTTCTTGTTTGATGTTGTTTTGTATATTTTGGTGGCTTTTAGTATCTTTGTGGAAAGTAGTAATAATAGGGAATTCTTCGTAATCTAGCAATATTTTATTACATATTCTGTAATTTGATGTATTTATAAAACCGAAGCTAACGTACTTTTAAATTGAGGAAATCAGGGTAATTCATTACTGCATATCTGTAGAAACTGTTTTTAACATTTTAAATATGTGAAAATTTGATAAAACTAATAACGATTGGGTTAACACCTAAAATCTTATTTAAATCTCCTTCAACATTGAATAAATATTTGTGATTAGACATTAGCAACTACTTGAGTCGTCGAATTATTAAAAGGATTGAAAGTTTTCATATATTTCCCCGCGAGGAAAATGATAATTTTAAGCCGAGAATTCTCCAATCTCCGACGAAAGCAATCTAAACTATTTGTTCTTAGGGTTAGAAGTGTTTATGCCGATGACATATATTTGAGGCCATCTTCCCCCAAGGGCCTAATCATCCTTCCTGCCTCTTGTACGCACGCGCTGGCTCAACTTCTGTCCAGTTTCTTGAGTGTTTACTAAAGCTGGGGTCGGCCACGTTTTCCTGATATCGAACTTCCCCGCTCAAACAGCCAATTACTTGGAAGAGGGTGTTACTATGGAACAGGGGTGAATGACCGATAGTTATTCACAAGTCCAAGTTATAGAATAGCTGAGATCATCTCAAACTGCTCTTGAGGTTGGGTTCTCGTTTTAATAAATATCAAAGCTTTTATTGTTCTATCTTATAGCGAACAGGTCTTATAAAGTTCCGTATAATTTTGTCCATAATTTTCTCTACACAAAAACGGTCTAAATTAAAAGTTTTCATTTTAATCCGCTTGCTTGTACACGACGAAGATTACTGTGTGAAATTCTTGTAGTTCCTTTCCACCTAGCTCTTGTCATTGTTCTTGCTGAATCACATCTCTTACGGAAAAGGCGGTCTTGTTTATTGCCACGAATTAATTCAGTATCCGAAGGTTCGTGGGGGGAGGACGAATTTCCGGACTAACAATACACACACATCCCAGATTAGTGTTGCCGCAATCCATCTCTAATCAAATAGGTACATACTCGGAGGTGTGGGACTTTGACTGGAGCCTGTGTAGAGGATCTTCGACAAACTGATGACAATTTAGGGTGTCTATTTGCTCAGAATTGTCGTCGTGAAAGCGAACTGCAGAAGGCAAAAGGTGTCTTGTATAACGCGACCGGATAGACTGGGACAAGTATTTAAACACAATATTTTCCCAAGTCGGATTCAATTTAGATTTCTTGATTTGGTTTCAAATTGCCTATATTGTCAGAGTGGATACACCGCATTGAATTATTTGGGGGAGGGTTGTCTTAATTGTAGAAACTTTCATGTTATCAATTATAGACTTCGCATTTACCCCTCTCTAACGATGTCATTTTTTCAAAGTTTACACTTTCGGGTTTGACGTTATTTAATAGAATTAATAAATAAATACCGTTTGAACTTCTTATTTGAATTTCATTTAGCTTAGAACTTTATTTATTATTCCTGACCTTTAATTTTAGTAGCATATTCATCTTATACTAGGTTTGTCTATAATTATATTCTAATAATAAGTTATGTTTCCGTAGTTTAACTCATGAAGTATATACAAAAATATAATTGATATTTACATTAATTTATAGTCTCTATTTCGTAGATTTTTCTACTCTTCCTTCCTGATATATGGAACTAAGTAAATTGCTTTACATTTCATTTATATATCTTTAAATTATACAATATCACCTTTGATGAAATTTAGAATTGGATAGGGTCTCATTATAAACTATGCATCACATCTATTTTATTGCTTCCTTTGTATATAAATATGTTATTTATATATTACTAATTTAGTCACACAAATTGACGCATTATTATCCAATCTAATTAATTACTTAACATGTCCTATCTTATAAACAATTAATATTTTCACTATTTTTATTAATTAATTGAAATTTATTTCACGATTTCATTCTTACTATCAACAAGCAATACTCTGTATTCCATGAGCTATCTTACACTGCTGGTCAAGATGTTGTCCTGGTGTCCACACTTGTGGAATGTCCCCATGACATGCAAACTTCTAAAATGCACTACTTGTTTGTTCCAATGTCGAAATTAGATAAAGCAACAAACATGACATAAGTTTCTATGCCTTCGAAACAGGCGTTAGTATGCGGAACATAGTTTGCTATATAGGGGGTGACAGGGGCAGGAACCTCGGCAATAAACATGCATGTAGAACCACAATCTTCACAACTTAAATGACAAAAAAACTACACGCGCGGTATATGTCATACATTTAGTTACGACACAGGCATGATTTTGGGATTGCATGATGCCCAAGGCCTTGATAATATAGTGTCCTGTGTGTGTATATATATAAATATCATCTATAGAACGTTATAGATATCGAATGCTGCTTAGCATCGTTCCATAATATTACGGTTGTGCCCAACACTTGTGCTGTTCTGAAACACTGTTTATTCTTATGTACGGTGTCCAATTTGCAAAACATTTCGCATATACACAAAATGAGTGGTTCTTTCGCATCAAACTGTCATGCGGAGTGTGAAAATCTGTTTCCATCCATTATAATTATGGGTTTGGGGATAGTTATAAACAGATCCTTGTAAATTATCGAAGAGATTTGCTTATATTTACTGCTTATCATTTTCTACTCTTCCGTTCAGTACACCCTTTCTTTGTATAGTTCTAATTTTAGTTTTTGACATTTGTGCAATCATTCATTTTTTGAGGGAAACACTAGTTCACTTGTTAAAGTTATCATAATAGTTTATTTTATTTTGATTAATAATATTGAAATAATTAATGCTCACAAAATTGTCATAAATACAGTTCCTATTAAAAGACGACCAGGAGAACTTTGTGGTTGTGTTTCATAGTTTCCTATATGTCAACAATCCATAATCGACATTAGAAAAGATTGTTACATATATTTGACGTATTTCGTCATGGTAGATCATCAGCTAATTTACAAGAATTGGAACTAAAATTATCTTATAAGAATTTTGTTTACGTATATACAGAAACCGAAAGTATTGAATTCTGGATCGATAAAAGTCTTTTTATATAAGATTCATAAAATTTATCAAAATTTCCTATCTATTACGTCAATGTTTAATATCCATGCTGTACTACAAAATCATTATACTCTGATGAATTCCATTAGCTTTTTATGTAATTTAATGGATATAAAGCTATATATTAAATGTTTATTTATTGGAAGTAAACAATGTTATGCAATAAAAAATTTCATCTGTAATTGTCAATAATGTCAATAAGTCAATTTTATATCCAATTTAATACCTATATTTTTAGTTTGAGATATTAGTATAGTAATTCTGTTTTTTGATTGTCCTGATATGTGAACAGAACAAATTGTATCAATATCCATCCAGTAATTATTTCGTATAGATGCTAAACATTCTACAGCTGTAGGTATTATAACTTACAGTTATTATAAAATTAGATCTGGAAAGAGGACCGAGAAAATTATAATCGTCAAAGAAGTAAAAAGACTTGGAATGTCTTGAAAATCCAAACTTAGGTATTTAAAAGTCTTGTAAGATTATATTAATTTTATATTAATATTAATAACAGAATATCTTGTGTTATATATACAATTCATTTTTAGATGCCATTTATAGCTTAGACATATAATTATGAAAATCTATTAATTTTGGAGGTCTTTGATAATTTAAATAATATTATGCGGATATATATTCAAAATAATGTTTAACGGATTTAATTACCCTTATAACTCTTTGGTTTTGAAGAGGCTTTCTGTTAATAAAAGTGTTGTACAATAATTTTATTTCTAGAATTATTTTCAATAAAATGAGTATGTTGGATTTCAAACAATCAGATACACAATGGTCAGTTATATACTCCTGGAAAATAGTAAACTATATCACTATAGATAAATTGAAGCTCTACTTGTGTGAAAATATATCTAAAATTAATATATTAACCAATCGTATAATTATGGATCAGGAGGTCAGGTTGATGCGTATTGCGTCCTTTTTTTGCATGTAATAATAAATTTGATAATTTCTTTATATTTATAATTGAAGAAAAATTGCACTCATATGTAACTATAATAGAGAAATCAATTTCTTTTAAGATGGAATTGAATATATATACCGTCGAGAAATGTTTATATAGTATAATATAGTAAGCAAGTAAGTATATAATTGGCTTTATTTAACAGTTTGACAGGCGGAAAAAGTTACATACAGGATGAGAAAAAAAATAAAATAAATTGTGACAAGTTATATTCCGTGAGCCAAACAATTTTTGACGCTCTGGAAGATGGACAAAGGCTCACTAGGATTTTTGAGTAGCTTAACATATAATAAGTAAACAAAAAAAGTCTGATAGCCACTCTGAATGGTAGCTGTAACCATAAACAGGCCCGATGAAAATTATTCAATTCTATCACAGAATCATGTACTGTAGTCGAGTAGAACATGAGCTTATCCGTTAAGTAGAGTAAAAATGCAATTTTACTCCACAGATGTATACTTTAAAATGTCTAGTTTCACTTTTTCAATCTTTAGCATTTTAAAAAATTCATAATTCAATATCTGAAGACCTCTCTTGATTGGTCCAAATAGTAAATTCGAAATATCATTGAAACTAAACATAATTTATATACCCATGAATTTAAAACAAATTGATAATTACATATCACGTGAGGATTTCAACTCAATCGGGTGACCATTGAAACTTACAGAACCAACTTAACGTTTAAAAAATTGGTTTTTAATGTTAAAAATATAAAATAATTTACATTTTGACCTATAACTTAAAAATGAAAAATATTTTTAATAACACTATAAATTTATAAAAGTTGTATAATCATGTAAAATTATATAAATCAAATAAAATCATCATAAAATCATATAAAATTGATTTCCTCAAAATCGGATTATGATTAAAAGTGAGAATTTTATAGAATATGAGAAATATGTATGATTTTGACTAAATATTTATAAAAATTCCGCTTTTTAGGTAAAAATACGTATTACTCATATTTTTCACCTTTTTAAAAAATTGTTTCGTAACATTTTAATTTTTAATCATTTCATATTCTATAAAATTATTTTTTTGACAATATAGGGCATTTATTTATTATCCGATTTTGATAAACTTTTATAATTTAATATAATTTTAAACTTTATAATTTTAAACTTTTATAAAATTAATAAGGCTATTAAAAACATTTGAAAGTTATAGGTCAAAATGTAATTATTTTTGTTTTTAACATATAAAACCAATTTTTAAACGTTAATTTAGTTCTGATTTAAATGATCTTCACGTGATATGTAATTATCAATTTATTTTAAATTCATGGATCCACAAATTTCGTTTAGTTTCAATGATATTTCGAATTTACTATTTGGACCAATCAAGAGAGGCCTTCAGATATTGATTATAAATTTTTTAAATGCTAAAGGTTGAAAAAATGACACCCCTCGAATTCTGAAACTAGACATTTCAAAGTATACATCTCTGGAATAAAATTCTGTGATTCTGTGATAGAATTGAATAATTTTCATCGGGCCTGTTTATGGTTACAGCTACCAATTCCAGAGTGGCTATCAGACTTTTTTTTGTTTATATATATATGTTAAGCTACTCAAAAGTCATAGGGAGACTGTGTCCATCTTCCGCAATATAATACCTTAAATTTCATATTTTGCTCATGGACTAATAGCTGTAATTTCTAAAATTTAAAAAATTAAAATACAAATGTTTATCTATTACTTATATACGAATGTGAATATACACAATAGATAATTGATGTAATATGATTCGCGAATAATATTATAGGCGTTTCTATATTTATCTAAGGTCAACACATATTAGTTATAATATAAATAGTTATGTAAATAAAAGTTTTATTACAATAGGATATATATGTGTCTTTATAATTATAATATATTCATAATATACTACCATGGAATCCGTCACCCCTTCCGCATTTTGGATATGTAGCCATCTATAATTATAAAATTCATTATGTGTGTGAAAATTTGTCCTATGAATGTGTTACTTCAATTTTCAATGGTTTTAAACACAACAAATTATTTATTTATATTTGATGATTTAAGGACTGAGTTTTCAATAAACCATCAAGAAGCTGTTCTGGTCAGTGTAAACAAACCTTGTCTCAAACAATAGCCACCTCTATCCACTGAAAAAATAAAACGTGATTCGCATCCAATTCGTGTCTAGTCAAAACCAACAATCCTTTTCATAAGAATAACTGTTAGTCTTGAAACTGTTTACTCCCAATTCAGTTCTAGCTGATGATCAAAAAATTGCTATATACTCCATTGTGCACTAAATTTTTTTAAACGCTTGATATAAAATTGACTAAATGTTACTATTGGTGCGCATATTTGACTATGGTAAATATTAAATTAGCCGTTTTAGTAATAGTAGTAGAGTAGTATGTCGTGTGAATTACAAATATTATATATTTGTTAATGTATCAACTTGAATTAATAAAAAAATTTACACAAATGGGCGACTACCTTTTCAATATATACTACTATACAACCATTATATCCAGTTTTGGCATTAATGAAAAAGTTTTCACACATATAATGCACACACATGGAATTCTATTTAATAAATTCTGTTGTAATAATATAAAGATAATATTGACCGTGTTTCAGGTAAAACAACCAATAGTCTGTATGTGTATCGTAAATGTTAACTGACAGCACTAAAATCTGCAGACAGGCATGTATATGTCACCGATTGTCGGGTTTGAGAAATGCCAAACTATAAACGCCATGGTGCATGGGAAAAGTCAACATAATACGTCTTGCTGTATTCGAAAAAGGGGGTGGGAGGGGGAAGCAACATTGCACGGGTGGAAGGTATACGTGCAATAACCCAGGGCCGGTTAATCATAATTATTGTTGTCATGCTCATCATTATCAGAGTAATTAACCATGGTGAGGCAACTTAGAATTGCTTTCTGGATGCATTTGGTAGCTAAGGCCAGGGGCCATATCACAATGTAATGATTGCGACTATAATATTAAATGAGGCTTATGTTGGTGGAACATGCAGCCAATGTATTGAACGCTGCCAATGTATAGTCCACATATATCTTCGGCTTTAATCACATTACCAGATTTGTGTTTACCAAGAAACGCAAATACAACAAATTAGTTTTCACCTCTCTCTGATGTGATATGGACAGTTTGTATGTGTATGTGTGTGTGTGCTAATAACTTCACTAATATCCCAAGCAGAGGCAGGGTACTGTGAACAGAGGTGGTAAGCCTGTAGAAATCGAGAGAAGAACCCGTAGACAGGCAGGCGCGCACGATAAACCACAGGGAAACGATCTCTCAAACTCCTTTCTATCACCAAGTATTGATACACAAATGTACCAACTAAGTCTAAAGAAAATATCACGGCCTCGCCTGACGTCCAATTATTATTTTTTCCAGCGCGTTCTCCGAGAATTATTGAAGACTAGAGGTACAGCCTCTTGATGGCGGAGGGAGCAGGGCGCTCTAGCAGGCCAGCGGGAAGCTGTCCGAGTGATGTCGGGGGTGTTGTTGGCTTATGTTTCGCGGTAATGTTGTGGCCAACTGTTTGTTCAACTTGCCCGGTCTTTTACTAAATTGAGAAAACAGATGTTAGCGCGCCTAACTACTGTTTCCATAGAGTGTGGGGAGATGTTTGTTTTGAAAAAACAACCATCCAAGAAGAGCTCCTAGCCGGTAATCTAAAGCGATTGCAAAGAGGAAATATCAGGCCAGTTATGCATAGGCAAAGACATTATATATAGGTTATAGGAGAAGGAAGCGAATGAGCAATATATAATATTTGCCAGCCAGCATAAACTATTATTTACATTAGCCGATAGTTCATTTATGTATATTGGTCTTATTTATAATGCCAAAGTGTCGTATAGTTGCAAAATATTATGTACATATAGTCTTGTTAATATTTTCTGTTAGCTTATAAAAATGTAAATATCAGGTGCACAGGTCAAAATTGAAAGGCATCAACCAGTCTATGTAACATGTTATTAAAACAGTTTTAATATCCTCTCACTTTCTCATGCCGTTTCAAAGACTTATGATGCTTATTCGCGTTGATAGATTATTACGAGACTAAAGATACGGTTAAAATGCGTGTGTATCAGGTTATAATATGTAAAAATTTAATTTATATAAGAGCCCTACAATCAAGCTATATATACTAAATTAAATTGTTTTTATTGACTGCAGCCAACCATATATTTGGCGAATTGAACTTTATTTTTAACATTTCCATCGTTATATATAGTTATAATTGAAAAATAAAATTGAATTAGTTGGAACATTGTGAAATCTATATACAAATAATTGAAAATAATGCAATGTTATGGATAGTTATAGGTGTAAAATGAATTTTAAATTTTATGGTCTAATATTTTTAAACATTCATAATCGTATGCTTTCTATAAAAATGTATTTATCGATTATTTTCAAATGACTAAATTCTAATTTATTCTTAAATTATTTGAATTCATTGTTTCGTCATCGGTATATCCGCCAATGTTATGATTAAAAATAATTCAATAATAACAACTTTTAAAACGCGGCATTATAAGTAATCCATTAGCAAGTCCATTTTGCTTTCACGTGAATTGATTACCTTTTGTCCCTCTTCCTTCACAAGCCCCAATAAATGGACACTTTTATTAAAACTACAACCTCGGACACTTGACTTGAGCTCTATAAAGTGGCTCTCCGCACACGCCACAAAAAACATATTCTTTATATATGGATATAAACGAAACACAACCTAGAATATAATTCCGCCCATAGTTTGTTAATTTTCTCCTTTTCATGGATGAACAATAAATGTCCGCTCCAACACCACCGGTATTTACTGAAGCTAAGCCATCTTAGGATGTCGTAATATTGTCTTGCAGCTGTTAGGAATTTGCTGCGGAGCAAACCTCCATGGACAATGATCTGCAAAATGGGGACACGATTTTTGTCATCCTAGCTTTTCACACATTTTCCGTTAACACAAACATCGGCTACACCTCTCTTCCTGCTAGCTATAAGAGACTTACCTGAAAATGATTTTAGTGTCATGAGAATGCGAGTTATATATATATATATACCAAATCTATACACACTATATATATGTAGTTTTCGTGGCTCGTTATAATATTATCTCTTGATTCTAGATACATTTTAAAAACTAAATAACGAGATTGGTACCACCCACAGGGTGCCTATAGTGAACGTATGTTATTATATAGCAGAAAATATATCAAAGCCTCACACTATATACAAGGTTTGAATAATATATAAAAATCACTTAGCATATAATATGTTACATCTAAAAGTAAATATACAGATGTGTTTCATTTACTTTATATTTTCAATAAATTTTAGAATAGTTTATTTTGAGTCTTATAAATGATGGTTATATTCTAGTTTGACGAAATACGTTTAAAATTATGTATATACATTTATTTCGTTATGCATTAAAAATCTTTCGAATCGTTTGAATATAGCATTAATGTTTGTATCAATTGTGCAATGAATTTATTTATTATATATACATAATTAATCTTTCAGATAAAGTTAATGTGAACATTTTACAATATTTTATTGAGATAATGGACGAAAAGAGGTTTTTTTTTTAACGGAAGGGCTTGTAATTCACCGACAAGTATAAAAGATTAAAATATAGTTTTCAATATATACGTATATATTATTAGTGACTTCTAATTTATAAGACAACCGGAAATCTCAATATTCTCTTTGTGGTTGTTATCTCCACAATCGAAGTTTATGTTGAACTACATATTAACTGCAAGATGTGTTTATATATTATATACGTAATGTCTCATAGTCTATAATAATTTATTGATATTTACAAAAATCGTATCTTTTTAAATATACCAACATTGCATATTACATTATATTCGGAAATTTTCAATTACAGACTTGTATATGTCTGGATATCTGTATTTTATAGGTATATTTATTGATTTGTTGATCTATAGTTCATAATAGATAATTATCAATTTAGAATAAACTTTGTATATCTATTTTTCATGACTACATTTCATATTCGAATCACCCAACTTAGAAAAAATAGGATTTTTAAATTATTAATTGTAAATAATAACTTCAGTATTATACCGAAGCTAATAATTGATTAGTTTTTTACATAAAATATATTATGTAAAATTAGAAATTACATGTTTTTTAAATATATAAATAAAGGACATTTAATTAAACATAAGTTTAAATTTCGTTTGTAAAGTCACTTTATATAAAAACAGTTAACAAAATTAAAAATATGTATAACATTCTATAATATTTATAGAACATCATGTCCTTGTATGTATGTATATATCATGTTTCTTTACTCTAAACGATTTGTCATTGGAACTTCTACACATTACCCAGAAAGGTTCTGCAAAATTTCTGATGGGTGACAACCCTCAAAGTTTCATTAAATTTTAACGAAAAATAAATCTGTAACTAAATTATTTATCTCATTATAATGTTTCAAAATTCTATAAATTTGTCTAAGAATTTAATTTTTTAATTTATCTATTTTAAATTTTTTGTTTGTTGATATTTTGATATAAATTATTGTAAATTTGCACCTTTAAAAAGGTGGTAACTTGGTATTTTATAGTGACAGTATAGTTTGTCATAAATCATATTTACCATAGCATAATTGTTTTATTTAGGATCACTGTGGTTTTTTGGAATATTTCTGTTATAATTTTTAAACATTTGTATTTGTATTTGATAATTTATATTTTTAATATGTATACATGACCTTAGGTCTTATCTTATTCTGTTCTTACCTCAGATTTGGGGGTTTTAAAATTTATTTACAGAGTAATATGTTGTTTATTGGAGTAATTTTGTTACACATTTACAGAGTCCTTTGCTAATTATAGGGAAGGTTAATCTGTTGTCTTCAACGGTGTGGTCTGTTAATCTTGCTGGGGTGAATCACAGAGTTTGCTTTGCAGTGTGTATATATATATTGGGACGTATTGTATTAGTTAATTATAATAAGTATATGTAAGTGTTTTATTTTTGTAGAATTATTCTTATTCACGATGAATAAAATTGATGCGTTGCCGTTGGGTTACTGTTTTAGAAGATTGTATATACCTATATAACGCGTTTTTATTTTTGCAGTGTGTTAATAATTACGATAATATTTTTTATGTTACAATCTTTTTTTTATTATTTTTTATAATTTTCTTCAATGGGGGGGAGGTATGTGCCCCCAGTGTCCCCATGGTTCCTATATGTTTATCTGAGACTATAATTGTATAAGATGACATTGTCAAGAATATTAAAACAAATCGTTAATATTTGAGTATTTATTATTCACAAAACGAACCAATGGATTTAATTCATTTTCATACGACTGAAATATTTTAATATTGTTTCAATGCAACATATCTAGAATCTAATTTTTAGTTCGTAATATTTTTACTGCTCAACTAAACATGCCTTTTTTATTTTTCCTTGATATTTCATAAACAGCTGTTTCGAAGACGCATTTCAGAGAATCTGTCGATAAAGCCAGTCATCATGCTCAGAAATCTATCTTCACCTAACTTGTCCAAGACAACAATAACTTCACCTTGTATGTAGGGCTCCAAGCTCCTCCTAATGTTTTTACATGCACGGAATTTTCGCCACAAAAGATGTACAGTCGCCTCTTTGGGTCCACGGGGAACTCACAAGACACACACAGGTCCGAATCGCCTGTTTTTAACAGACAGGAAGTAAGTAGTCGAAGCAGGTGAACAAACAGTATGTCTGATTCAAGAAAAGGAAAAAACCGATCGCTACATTAATACAACACTTCAACTCAGGCTAACTCATGCAGTATTGCTAGATGTATTATATACGGCGCATCGTGTCACAAAATAGCCGACGGGATGATCTTTGAGTACATGTGGTGTGTCGTGTACATACTCAACATGCGGTTGAACTTCACTGGGGGCCCATGTAATAGCTAATTCTCAAAGGTACAAGAATATACAGAAAAAGAGGATCTCTTGTGCAAAGTAAACAAGACTATCAGTCGCTCAACATTTACACTTGGGTGTTGAGATGTTACAATATCATTTATCTACTCAGGTGTATCTCATTACCGAATAAAAAATAAACTTTCTTTTAAACTTATTGTATATTGTTGGTTTATTGTTTAATGTTTTAATGTTTATACGCTTACACACAATTTCATGTTCATCATATTTAGTGAAAATGTTCAACTTAAACGTATTTGTAGTATAGGAATAAAGGAATTACTATTTATCATGTTCATCGTATCATCAAACATTATAGTTTCTAATTATGAAATATCCTTTTCACATAATTACGGTCGTCAATAAAATTGAATTATTTTATAACATTTTTACCATTAGATCATTTCAAAGTGTAATTGTATAATATATTTACTTTAATCATATGTGCTGCTATAATTTAGGCTAATTCTTACTCAATATATATGAGAGTTGTGCATGAAATTTCGTCAAGTCATAGGCCATGCGTATCCGTATTCAGTCATAATTGTGTATTATAATTGTGTAATCTAAAAAAACATTCAATATCTTAACATTTTTTAACATTTTGTTCATCTTTGGATATAACTTTTATCTAAATATAACTAAATAAAAACATAGTTTGTATTTTTATTATGACTTATTTAAATTGAATTTTATGGACGGGTTTTGTATACGTCATTTTAAGAAAAAATAATTTTGTCAACGAAATATAAAACTACATATATATCAATTGAATCTATTAAGATAATTATTATTTCAAAATATTGCCAACAAATACAATTGCAACTGTACCTCATATTAGGCTTGGTTGAAATGTTTTCATTAGGAAATATAGTCAATTTATTGTATAAATTTCAAAAGTAACCTCAAAATAAATCTCATTGTAATCGTTTTAAACGTTTATGGAGTCAGTAAAAACATATGGTAATTGTTCCACTATACAAACATCGATCGGCCGACATTTTTAATATATATATATTAGTTCATTAATGATGTTGAGTGCATTTTATGAATGATTGAATTAATAATTTTTAAATGCGAATTTAGCTGTATTTTATATATTGAATGAATTAATATGTACTGATTAATTTTCTCATATTTATCCATTTATTTTTCAATAATAAATATAAGATTTTGAAAATCACGGATTCTGTCGTTATCAAGGGAAATTCTTGATATATATTTAAATTTTCATAAGATAAAATCAGATTTTTACGATATATTTAAACAAATTAAATTTTCTATTACCTACATAAACAATTAATTTGTATTAAAGTAAATATAATCTTGTATTTAATTTGTTTATAAAATTCAGGTCAGTTGTGAGATAAAAGGCAAAAAGAATGCATTCATATACTATGAGCTTCCTAATTTATTACGAAAGGTATGGATATAGTAGCTCGATAGTTAATAATTCCCGGGGTGTATCACCAGATAAATCAGTTGTTAGGAGTCATAAAGGTCACTCGGCCCTCATCTACATCAACTTGTTATCGGCTAGTATTAGATGTTATCGGTGTTATTATCGGATATATCATGTGTATACAGTTTATGATGTTATCTAGTAAATTAGGAGATATGATTTCCACACTGCCCCTTTTCCAGTACCCGCTGTAGAGAGTCTGGAAGGTCGCTCTCACGTTGAAGAAATCAGTTTGATTGGCTTCAAGCCGGTGTTAAGTGAGCGTCGCAATTCTCAATTCTGACTGGTTGTTTCATCTATCTCATAACCTCCTACCATCAAAACCAGCTAGACATAATGACGCCGTAATAGAAGTTTTAGTGTCACATTTCTTATTGAAGATATATCAATTTAAAGCAAATAGACTACCGAGCCATCCTTCAGTCAAAAAATTATTTAAACAACTGATGGTCGTTTTTGTAAAAGCTGAAATGTCCTCCCAAACTTCTCAGGCTTTTGATCTTTCTACGTCTGCATTCACTGCTAACCCCAATCTGACAACTGCGGCATTAAATTCGACTACCTTTCTAACGAGTCCAATGCAAGGAATCGGTACGGAGAAAAATGTTTCCTGTCCCAGCGACACCGATGACGAAGACGATAACTTTTCCGATAATTTCAAAATGGCTCCTGGTACGGACTTCATGGAGGACGAGGATGGCGATGACCTCTGCGTTGCCATGGAGAACAATCCCGATAATGAAACTACTGACTGTTCCCCAACCTCGGGCACAAAATCAAGCAAAGGAACCAGCGTTAAGCCTCCCTACTCCTACATTGCTCTCATTACGATGGCCATACTTCAGTCGCCCCATAGAAAACTAACCCTGAGCGGTATCTGTAACTTCATCATCAACCGATTTCCATACTACAAAGAACGCTTTCCAGCCTGGCAAAATAGCATCCGACATAACCTATCGCTCAACGACTGCTTCGTCAAGATTCCCCGTGAACCCGGTAACCCTGGCAAGGGGAACTACTGGACGCTCGATCCTAACTCTGAAGACATGTTCGACAATGGCAGTTTCCTTCGACGTCGAAAACGCTACAAACGACACGGGCAGCACGACGTCCCCTACGGTTCCCCTGTTCCTCACCATGGTGGTGCCTTCCACCTGCGCCCCTCACCGACTGGACCGTTTCCCAATTTCCTCGAGTCTAGAGTGGGACAACCGAACCCCTTCGCTGCCTACGGAGTCCCACCGCTGTCCCACCTCCCGGGTCTCCTTCCCCCGCCCCCACCTCTAACCCATGTGTGTCGTCAGCCGGCACCAACTCGATCTTCCAAGTTCACAATCGACAGTATCATCGGAGCTCCCAAATCGTCGAGCTCTCCTCACGAACCTCTTCCGTGCTCTCCCCCCACGGCGCTAAATCTTCCTCTTCAGGCTCAGAGCATGCACGGTCCATCAAATATCCCGCTACCACTGCTAGACGGTTTTCCGATACATCCCTCAGTGCTCTCCAGTCCCCTATCTACCGCCAGTCCGATTGATTGGGAGAAGTATCGTCGATATGTACTTAACAGTACCGCTGTTTTACCGCCCTGGGTTCGGTAAAGACTCCTCTTACCTTTTCACATTTCAATCTCTAACCTCCGGTAATCATTGTACATATTATACTTAATTGTATATTTCAATAAATTATTTCTGTTACCTTTTTTTCTACAGATAATCGGATAATTTTGTAATAGGAAAATCAGAAATGTTTTCTTTTCAAATTATTGTCATCAGCATAATTGCAAAATGTATAACGATTAATATCAATTGTCTATATTTTAGTTCACAAAATACATATTGTATACATGCTATACATTTTCGGGACATTTATAGCTAAATCCAACAATATATTTATATAATTTATAAAATGTATAAATCTATATTTAACTGTATATTATATATCCGCCAAATTGTGTATGTTTGTGATAAATTTGTGCTAACATATATGTGTATTTATTTCCATTGAAGATTTTTTAATGACATTTTACTGTATCATATATATTTAATATTATGCATAGCGCCTGTAACTATATAATATGTTTGCGTATTAATTTTTGATTTTCATATTAATCTGTAAAAATGATAGATAGTATAATTTAAAAATTGTGCATTTGTAAGGAATTCGTTTGGCATATATTTATATAACACCAAATGATGTAGAATGTAAATGACACTTTAAAATTTCGGTATTATTATGTAACGTATATACTTTCTTTGATAATTATAATATCAATTAACACAACATTATGTTTTTGTATGTTCAATTCTATTCTGCATTTAAAATCGATCCTTGCTAATTGTTGGTAATCGTATGTGTATAAAAAATATAGTAAATACATTTGTATCATATAAATGAACTGTTGAAAATTTATAAATTAGTGTTAGTTCAATATTAGGTTTCAAAATATTTAAAATGTATCATTGCTATATTATATCGCACTAAGATCATTATAGATATGAAAAATATATTATAAATATATCATAGACAAACAAAGAATCAAAATTTGATGTATCGGTAAGTGTGAAACGATCGATTCACCCTATTAAATCCAGCGATATATATATGTGTATTTATTTTCAAAATGACATTTCTACTATATAATATGTTAAGTTTATAGTGATTTGGATTAATTTTTAAAATTGTGTATTATATATTTTGAAATATTTAAAACTATATCCAATATTATTAATATAACCAGTGGAGTCCAGAGTCGATACTCGACTCTTTCTCATTTTCTGATTGTTTAAACATTGTTAATATTTCGCATTTTTGATTCAAAATCATTGAAATCTGTATAGTATTGTGAAACGTGAACAATTTATTAAATCTTTTTTTCGAATATACACGAAATTAATGTATATTTATATAAATAATTGATACATAATATAATCCTATAAAAATTTGTATTAATCTTAGGCGATTTTTAATATTTAAATATGTTTGTCATGTAATATAATCGTTGATTATAATTACTTATAATTATATTAAATACTATTAAAACAGGATTTTTTTGCTATCGTTTTAATATTTAAATCAAACATAATCAAATTAACATTATCAAATAAAGCACGAATATTTGGATAATACATATCTAAATCATTGAATTTTAATGTTAATGTCATTTATCTATAACGCAAGTCAACTTTTAACAATTTAGATCTTTTGTAATTGTAACACTGCAAACTCATAAAAGTAATTTCTTTATATACAGACAGACATTTCAATTTGAATAATTCAATTGACACATTATTATTTGGATTACATTATTATGATCATTTTGCGTGGTATATTAGCTTATAATACGAACATCGCTTACATATTCGAAGAATTGTATTATATATATGTCAAAATAATTCGACTGTAGGGTAATATATATTTCGTACATAGTTATGCTGTGTTGAATAAAAAGGTGCATTTGTTAATATCGCTAAACAAATAATAAAGCAACTTATTAAATCTTTTTTTCGAATATACACGAATGTTTAGTTGATACACTGTATAATCGGTACCAAATTTATAAATACAATTCTTGTTTAACCTTTATGACCAGATATCAAATATAGGTTTATCTATAGTAATTGGAATGTACGTGCTTTCTTGTTTCATTTATAAGTTTTTACTTCTTTATATCATGTGAGGAACGAAAACGGCAAAATAGTTTTGAATACTTTTGTAGTCCTGTAAATACTTGGTTTTCAATATACCTTATTTTACTGTTGTATTTATAATACAGTCGTCTCTCGTCTCACTAAGCAAATAATAATTAATTTATCAAATAAACTTATTATTGCAATGACAAAAAGGTCATAGTTATTTGATGGCTTCTGTAAAATACATTAACATCAATCTTTAATGTCGAAAAAGATATAAAAAATTGACATAGAAATAAGATAATTAAACATATATTGATAGACACATATCCCAGAGTGCAGAATAATATTACATCTATAACACCTATATTACGCATTTTTCAATGATAAATTATATGTATTTTATCCTTGTATTTCATATTTTACGTTTATGTGATAGATTTCCATAAATCGCTTAAATCAACAGCAACAATTTATTTAGAGACCGCAAACGCATGTCATCTTGAATATTTACTATTTAAAGATATGTAGAATTTTTTGGAAATATAAACATATCCAAGCGAGTTTCTGGAAAAGGGATATCTTCACCGCTTGTCATAGATAAACAATCACAAACCGGTGAATAGCAATTTTTCAAATATATCCTCAAGCTATGATCCTCATACGACTTCCTGCATATATCCGCTTGTATTTATTATTCTTTTATCATTATTATAGATATGTATTTTAAATAGATATACCGTACTTCTTTCAAAACTCAACAAACGGATATTGCAATGAACAAATTGAAAGTAAGATGAAACGCGTAGACAATTTATGAATCTTAGGAAAGGTTGAATGTACATATGCATAAAGTGGAAGTTTGTTGATCGTTCGAGCGAGCTCCACGCGCATCTGCTCCGGGATATAGGGATCTCCTGAGGCCCGTACCCCCTGGAGCACGTTGAAAGATGTTTATTACCGATAAACTAGAGGTGGCATAACCTTACAAATATAGGTACCGAGTTGATACATATCACTTCATGTATATACAGAGCCAATTGGAGCTCAGTTAGTGGCGTACATATACGTAAATAGATCTCATATAAACACCAACATAAGCTTTACTCCCCAAGCAAATGATTTGCCTAATTTTCCCAGGATGGTTTCATGTAATAGACAAGTGAGAAAGGTTTGCGGTAAATATACACTGAGTTGCGACAGTTTTTCTATAAATATAATATATATATAAAATATACATACAACTCTTCAAAGTAGTTATGACTGGCATATTTGAGCTGGTTAGGGGTCCAAATGTGTAATTCATATTATCCAAATATTTTGAACTACATCCTTTTTCAAGCTGCTGTTGAAAAACCGAGACTGCGTCAACATTTTTCTATAATAAAATGGATCTTTAACACTATAAAATAAGCAGAAATCATTATAAATATGTTCATTTTGGAAAACGACACAAAAAATATTGCATGTACCTAATTCATTCAAAATCAAAATAAAGAAATAAAAAATAAATTATTTTTAAAAAGTTAATATGCATAAGCTAATTTTACATATTTTCATATCTTCAAAATAAACATTATACATACACATACATAATCTAAACATACATACAAATATAGGTATAGTCAGTCTAAACATAACATAACATTCAAAATTATTCATATAGAGTCAATAACTTGTCAATACGTGGTTTTAGCAAATTAAATATGATTATTTTTTCTCTGAACAATTTTGCTTAGCTTGTATATTTTATAGTCAATCACCTTCGCATTGAACACCATCGCATTTGAAAATGTGTATCTAATATTTCATCCATCCGCCGATATAATTGAACAGTCTGGGTGGAGTTTTTGACACTGCCGTTTTGACAGTTTTTAACGTATGTCAATACTAGCTTTCGTTTGTTTTAATAAGTTGAAAGAGTTTTTTACGGATTGGGCGCTTCCAAAGGGGAGAAATTAAAATATCTATTATATTGAAAAAACAGTTTGTTTGCTCGAGTATTTTTTATGAAATTTTTACAAGAGGTATAATATTATACTCTGTGTAACATGAAATCAATTATAACAATCAAATAACAATAATATTGTCCTTTTTTCGTTTTAATGAATAAATGAAAATTGAACTTTTAAAAAAGTGGACTTTGAGAAATTTGGAGATTCTGTAACATTTTCAGTGACATAAAAACACAAATTTCTGTTTCAGAAGCGTGTAATGTTGGGAATAATTAAAATTAAATATTATAAAATTTCATTTATTTACATGAATGCTTTATTAATGAAATACAAAATATTTTCTAATAAAAACTTTTATGTTGGTTATAAAGAAGTTGATTATTAGTGTATATGTCAATAAATATGTGGATTGCACAATTTTAATTTAATAATAAATTATAGTGAACCACGGTACCGCTTATATTAATTATACAATATTAATCGATAAATGAGAGCACTTTGGATATTTTATAATAATATAATGATATTGGACAAAAACAATTGCTAACAATAAAAAGATATTTTCAAAAATAATTGCTTTTATTCCCCGATTCTCATCGCTACATTAAACAATGCCGCCCGGTTTGTTTATTTCGGTATCTAAGTCCAATCAGAATTATAGCCAGACAAAAGATGAGCATATCTATAATATTCACATTTTTTAAGTATCTCCACCATGCTATATATATGAAGGCAACCTGTGTGGGGGGTCAAAATCTATGATTCAATTTTATCCGGAAATAAACATTCCAGTATGTCTTCAAGAAAAGCAGTCTTTTGTTGGGCAACACCCGACCAGGAAGTCTGTTGTTTGAGGAATTCTTGAAGTTGCATCTCGCACGTTTCGGACAATTGGCGAAGACGTTGATAAAGGTTCGGTGCTGGGGAGGACTTGATCTTCTAATTGGTTAAAGACCAAGCGGTCAACCGCCCGCGGCGAGCTATCAGCAATCACAGCGGAGCCTAGCGATCCCAAGAAGGGGAGATATCGCTCAAGTGGACGACATCGACACCGCTAGTATATATGGCAAGTTCCGTTACTTGGTTTATACTTTTTGAGATGGCTTTGGTCCGGATTTGGTCGTGTTGCTGAGCGCTTACCGCTGTGATGACCACAGTAAGCAATGGAGATCCCTTCCTCTAGAAATTTTGACTCGACAACTTAGATCTTCTGTATGACGCAAAAACAGGAATTTTTTGTTACAATGTAATAATATATTCACTCAAGTGTTTTTAAAATTTAATATGTTTTTTTCAATATATATATGTATATAGCAACTATTGAACGTTATATATTTTAATTGTGAAAAAATAGGTTGGCGATTAATTCAGTCAGCGATAGACATAATTTATCTTTTCAAAAAAAATTATATCAATAATATTTTTCTATAATATTTTGAAGAATACGATGTTATGTTATGTAATTAGGTTCAAGAGAATTATAAGTTAATCATTGATAAAATTGTTCCTTTTAATTTAGTTTTGAATCATTGAAATTATTTTATTTTAGAATAATAGTTATCGTCAATAAATGACCTTGAAACATTAAGTATAAATAGTAAATTAAAACAAACCATTTATATCTATCGTTCAAAAATAAAAAAAAATAAAGTAGAATTACCTACACTTAAAAACCTATTATATTTATTTTTACAATGATCTTCAACATTTTTTTGGTCAGATGTTGATTCTTCTTTCAATTAGTTCTGAAAATAGAATGCTTTCGACCTTTTCGTTTGTTCCAAGACGAAAGAGTATATATGTCACATGCATTCCCATCGGGGGAAAACGTCTATATATTCCCAGGTGTAAAATTAGTCTTATAGTTAGAAATAATTGTTTTTTACATTTAACATTGTCTAGAATACAAAAAATGAGTTTGAATGAATATAGAATTAATTCTAAAAAATCGATGGATATTTAGGGCAGTCCGAAAATGTACGTCACGCTGGATATAGGGGGGAGTGGAATTGAAAAAATCGTGACAAAACGTGATGGAGGGGGGGGGTTCCTAAAATTGGGACTTCACAAAATCTTTTCGGTTTTAAAGCACATTTTTATTATGTTTTGCACGTGGGGGGGGGGCAAATTGAATGAAACGTAATTTTCTGAAGGGGGGTTATAAATTCGGGACGCAATGTGATGCAGGTGGTGGGGGTAGGCTAAAAAGGGGCTTAATTTTGCGTAACGTCATTTTCGGACGTCCCGTTTTGTTACACAATAATTGTTAAAATAATTTATTTGAAACCAGTTGCATATGCATTTTTCAAGGTATTTATGAAAATTTAACATCTTGCAAATATCACAAAGTTATCGTTGTAACTCTGTCCTACTATAGAATAAATATTATGTATGCAGTTTTGAAAAAAAATGTCTACAAGTACTATGTCTCATTTTTATTAAGGTATCGATTTGAAAGTATCGATTTTGTTATTATAATAATATCTGAGGTGAATAAGTATATGTTATTACACTGATTTTAGGAGATACACGCATAGAATCTACAAATTGAATATCTATGTATTCTCTGAGCCGTAGTCGAATGACTTTATTAAATGACTTTAATAATATTTTGAATATTAATACGTATTCCAAATAAATCATTTTTCTTGTGTGTGTCCATTTAAAATAACAAAAGCTAATTTGAATAAAAATGATACGTATAGTTCATATAGCAGAGCACAAGAGTCCCTATTCTCTTGAATTATATGTGTAGTGTTAATGACAGTCGCAAGTACTGAAACTTGATTAGGCCACTATAGCTACTATAAACTTTTATTGTTTAGTGAACACTTTACACCAACTTAAGATGTCCTGGTCCATTTCCTGCGATTAGTTCAATAGCTATGACCCAGCTCTTGAGATTATAGTAAGAAAACTCTTGGACCAATTACAAGAATAATACTAATAATTTAAATGTCTAACAAATGTATTACACCATTGGTGTGACAATGAACAGAGCTCTTAGGGGGTCCAAGTGACCATATAGAGGACTTCTAATTTAATTTATATGACACTCCAAAGATACACGGCAAGGAATGCCTACTGCCACCATTTATTATGATACCTTTACGCATACACCGTTAAATATTAGATGTACCATATTAAGAAAATAGTTCTCGCCATCACCGCGCTAAGGATCCCCGTTATGCAAGCGAAAGCAAGCCCACACCTTCTTCCATATACTTGAAGACATTAGGTATATAATTACAGCTGACCCTTGATGATTATTTAACAAAGCCTACCCCATGCGGTGGTGATCCAAGATTCTGGTGTCAGTGGTGCTGTGTCGAGGATGACTTTGACGCGCTTCAATTGCAAAAGATCCATTCATAAACACATTACCGAATAAAGCAGAAGACAATTTCAGAGTTCACACCACATGCCTCGCTGGCACCAAATAGGTGTTGGACTAAATTAATTGAGATCTAATATTACACCTGAACTTCCACAGAAGAGTTTAGACGGAGGCGTTAACTGTAGTTATAAGGCATCTTCATTAAGTGCTCTTCAGTTTTATACGATACTATAGAGCAAGAAATGCAGTGTGCAATTTTGTGATTAGTTAATTAATAAATTAAGTTTTAGTTCCCAGAACAAATTGACAATTTACACATATGTATAACATATCTTTATGGGAATTTCTGAATGACATAAGTATCAGTCTTAATGACATGCTTTACAGTATCAAATAGAGAGAAACAGTCTAAATAATACAATTGATGCCCTTACAAATAATAAACAATTTTAATATAATCAATAAATATATACAAATACTGACCAGATCATCTATCAATTTAAGATTTTTTTAAGATATTAAAAAATATTACTAAATATAACTAAAGTCTAAACTAAAAATAATTGTAACAAAAATTTATTTTTTAATGAAAATATCTACCTATCTGATGTAGATCATAACTGTTGTAGATCATAACTGTTGTAGATCATGACTGTTGAAGATCACAACTGTTGAAGATCATGACTGTTAAAAATTATAATTATTAAAGATCATACCTGTTGAAAATCATATATGTTACTTTTGATAATCCTATCTGTTGACTGTTGTCTTGCAAATGGCCATTGAATTTATTATTTATTTTTAAAAATGAACAGTTAAAAATAACTGTTTCTATTCATTAAATATAGAATTTTCTATAGGCAAGTATTATATTTCCCGATATTATAGGTCTATATTCGATAGTGATTAATTTTAGAATTTATAAAGCATTATATTTAGAATTTTAAGAAATTGACAAAAACATATAGCCTTATAATGTACGTATATATTATATATTATTACTATGTACCAAATAGATACACATACATCTAAGTATCCTATGGTACATAGAAACTGATGATTGTTCAATTTTACTTGCTCTGTACAAGACGAAATCTATATACACACTTCTTTCTATAGGGAATATGTTTCAGTCGATTATGTCCTAACTATTTGCAAGCTGCACAATGCATACAAAGTCACAGAATTTACTACAAAACAGATTGTTATTTTTCCATTTCTCATGAGACAGCATGATGATATTTTAAACCAATAGGCGGCCCTCACAAGCCATTCTCTTTCATAAACAACGAACTGTCGAACTCGTTCATCAGACAGAAGAGGGGCCGGAAAATTGAGGGGGTTGAAAGAGGGCACAAGGAGAGAGGAGGTTGAGTGTGTCAATCGGAGTAGGGAGGGTGGGAGTAGAAAGGGGGTCAGGCAAGGGGGTTAATGAGTCATGAATTTGAATACACACATTTTTCTACAATTTATGAACGTTTTTTTGATAAAACACAAAAACATTCAAATGCTGAAAATCATCTTCCAGTAAATATTTTTAGATATTTATGACAATGTTGAGATCCCATAGAAGTGCGGAAATGATACCTAGCTATAGTCTCACTTTGTAATTTACAGTAACAGAATAAATAAATACGTCCTACATATTAAAATATATTAACCCATGACGATTGGGAATGCCTTTATGTATTTTGAATCACAGGTAATCTCAAATTGCTGTTTATAAAGCAAATACTATAAATCATCCCCAGTATTCTATAAGCTAATCAGTAGTCCGTTCCAACATTTTCTTCCATAAAGCTCTACAGAATCATTTGATGTAAGCGAACACACATACTTATAAACTGGATAACACACTACATGGTGCCGCCGCTATGTCTAGCAAAGATAAAGAAATCCTTCCTTCAGTATCCCCAACGCGAGCTAATATGCGTTATAAGTAAAGTCACGAATGGACAATTTGTTAAAAGCATACCTATATGATATCTCGTTAGCGGAAATTCTGAAACATACAGCTTGTGTATGTTATAGGATGTATCGTTATTATGCATAATTGCGAAAACAAACTTCAACCGTTTTTTTACATTTTCTATTCAATAACATTCATTATAACTTAAGATGAAAGTTGGGTACATTTTTTGTTAATTGCTAAGTAGATACCTCAAAATAACTATTTTTGGTTAAGTTGCAAAAGTATTAAATTATCTGAATCTTGTATTTTTATCTGTTAAACAGAAAGTATACTGCACTAGCTGCTTCAGCATATTAACATATTTAAGGTTATTAGGTAATTTTTAATCATATTTTCGTACAATTATTTTCTTATTATTTCCTAATAATATGATTCTAGAATCAAATTTAAAACAAATATTATTTTACCGTCAACACTGTAAGGAATCTCTTAAAAGCATTTATTAAAAATGGCTGAGAAAATCTATTTAATACGGTTTCTTCAACGTAGCACGTACACACATCATTAGATATGAAGTATTAAAAGCATCTATTAACAAAAAATCTACTCGCGTCCTAATAATAGGTATTAGTTTAATTAGTACAAATGATTGAGCCAAGTATGTTATATATAGTCTTGACATAAATTTCATTATAAACTATAATTCGAATATATTACTGATAGTAGTACATAACAGAACAAAATTTATGTGTGAAATTTGTGTATTTGAAAATATTTATAAAAAACAAATTCAAATAGTTCTAACAAAATATCGTTACATACACTGGCAAGCCAGTGACAGTTCAATTTGTCCTATGGAATAAAGCAAAACATCACGAGAAGAAATTGTTTAATCCAATTCGATAGAAAATATCAAAATATAAAATCAATTACAAAGGCATATAATATTTTAATAAGTACGATCGCGATGAGGGCAATATTTTTTATTAAAAAATCAGCGTAAAACGACAGGAATGAAATTTGTAGTACACATTTTATGCATAAACATTAAATAAATAGAGTAGTATTTATTATAGCTTTTAGTATTATGGAAATCACAATTTGAATAAATTGATTCAAATCAATTAAAAAATACAACTTGTACAATAAAAGGAGCAGCCATATAGTACCTAAATTAAAATGCATATTTCAAAATGAAATCTTCATAAATGCTAGAACATAAAAAAATAGAGTATTCTCATTGGGTTATATATTAATGTTATTTGCACGCTGCGATCAACTAATCTTGTACAGCAGTGGGACAGCCAATGAAAACACAGAAAACAATCTAGATCGAAGTCAGCATATCTGTCTTGTCCAATGGGAAGCCGTAGACAACAGGAGACTTTCCGACAAGACCAACCATCTTACAGGCACTGCGAGCATCGCGTATCAGTTGGCTAAAACGAGTCTTATTGGCTGGAGTGTTCTGCCAATCAGAAAGAAGCTTCATAGAGTATCGATCTATATCCTTGTCGGTTACATCCCAAAGTAGTCCAAGAACGCAGGGACTGAAAAAGAATAATAATTGTCGATAAAACAATATTAAATTGTAAAATATAAGTGTAACTTAAATCTTACAATTTAATTATTAGAATTAATGTTTTTTTCCAAATTGGCTCAACCAAGGATTGTCCAGAAATGTCTTTGTTGTCTACTAATTTACTGCTATTAAAAATTATCACTATTAATATAGTACTTTGAAATCTGTTCTAAATATTGAGGTATGAAATAAACTGTACATTATATAGAATGTTATAAATAATAATATTAAAATTGTCAATATTTGTGTAGTTCCGTTTATAAATCATATAAATTCGAACACACAACCCGATAACACAGGTACAATATTTTGATAAAAAGATAAAGATATCATCATCCATAACTATCTTCAATCTACTACTTAATGGTATAAGTAGAATAAAAACTTTAAAAGTATTTTAGTGTTAATAAAATTATAAAATGTTATAAAATATGTTTGCCATTTGAAAATATTTAAAATTTAACAGAAAGGTGAAAAATCAATCAATAATGTTTATATATTTAATTTTTAACGTAACATTAATAAATATTTATTTTTTTAATTATTATCTAACAAATAGCATTATATCTTTTATAAATTCTAAAGAAGTATTTTTATGTAACCAATTTAATTGTTTGATGAATTCCAAAAAGAATATCTTGCGCTTTGCTTGACAAGCTCAACGCTTGTAAGGCACCATATAAATATAGTTATATTATTATTATTATCAGATATGTACTGTGTTTATTTTTTTACAAATAAATATGATAGTAATACCTTTTTAACTTAGCTAACTTTTAATCCCGCTAATTGACAATTTAGCTTACCTTCCAGCGGTGAGATGGCTCAGGAAGTGGGCAAAGGGCTCATATCGACCGTCGGTTTTGAATCTACAAGAACTGCAGCCGATAAGAAGAGCCACTGCCCGAGATGTAGAAGATTGTAGGCTATGCAGTTGAAGATATTTGCATCCGCTTCCGTGACCGCAATACCTGCAAGTAAATAGGATAAGCAGAATTTGTACAGTGTTTCTAGGTGTGATACTATCATTATGTGAAAATCGAGTGTTTCTAGGCATGATATTATCATTATGTGAAAATCGAGTGTTTCTAGGCATGATATTATGTGAAAATCGAGTGTTTCTAGGCATGATATTATGTGATAATCGATTGTTTCTAGGCATGATATTATGTGAAAATCGAGTGTTTCTAGGCATGATATTATGTGAAAATCGAGTGTTTCTTGGCATGATATTATGTGAAAATCGAGTGTTTCTAGGCATGATATTATGTGAAAATCGAGTGTTTCTAGGCATGATATTATGTGAAAATCGAGTGTTTCTAGCCGTGATACTATGTCGTAATTGCGAATTATTATAAAGCTTAATTTAAATTAGTTCGCTTTTCATCGAAAACCATAAATTTTGGACGATTTCAACGAAGATTATTCATAATATGAAATAGTTTAGATCTAAATAATTACAAACAAGTCAGTGTTTTCTGAGCAACGTCAATGTGATAATAATAAATTATACCACTACGAAGTAAAGAATACATAC
>JAUZNC010001819.1:0-23134 GCA_034780395.1 Vannuccia rotundouncinata | reverse complement strand
ATTGCAAGACTTGGATAAGGAGGTTTGACCTGGTTTACTTTATTGCAAGACTTTGATAGGGAGGTTTGACCTGGTTTGCTTTATTGCAAGACTTTGATAGGGAGGTTTGACCTGGTTTACTTTATTGCAAGACTTTGATAAGGAGGTTTGACCTGGTTTACTTTATTGCAAGACTTGGATAGGGAGGTTTGACCTGGTTTATTGCAAGACTTGGATAAGGACGGTTGACCTGGTTTACTTTATTGCAAGACTTGGATAAGGAGGGTTGACCTGGTTTACTTTATTGCAAGACTTGGATAAGGAGGTTTGACCTGGTTTACTTTATTGCAAGACTTGGATAAGGAGGTTTGACCTGGTTTACTTTATTGCAAGACTTTGATAGGGAGGTTTGACCTGGTTTACTTTATTGCAAGACTTGAATAAGGAGGTTTGACTTGGTTTACTTTATTGCAAGCTTGGATAAGGAGGTTTGACCTGGTTTACTTTATTGCAAGACTTGGATAAGGAGGTTTGACCTGGTTTACTTTATTGCAAGACTTGGATAAGGAGGTTTGGCCTCGAACTATGATTATTAATTTTGTAATTTCTAACTGGATAGCAGATTTTTATAGTTACAATTCTATTTATAGTATTTACATGATAATATTGATTTATTGATAACATGAGTTAACTTTAGACTTATATTGATTATATTTGTTTGCATTATAATTTTGAGTGTTTCCAATTCAGATAAAACTAAATTCAAGCTGTCTGACCAAGTTCCAATTATGTCGGCCCCCCCGGCCCCAGGGGAAGATGTAAGTTGAAGACAAATGTTAAAGGGATGAATTATCTGACACTGAATTATCTTTATAAATATCTTATTAATCCTTAAACAAATTTTTTAGAATTGACTTAAATATATTTTCACTAAACAATTTCACATTACTTGAATAGGGTTAATAGGCGGTTTTCAATTAAATTGTTTTACAATTTGACTTCAAATCTCTTTATTATTTAGTTACAGCTGTGTACTTTTATGTCTAATATGTCACCAGATTTATCATCGATCATAATTCAGTTTGTGAAAACTTTTTGTTGATTTCCTCAACTTGTCTTGGTATAAATATTGTCCTGGTCTCTTTCTCAGCAGACTGTCAGCTTGAAGGTGTTGCTTGTCAATGGAGCCAGTCACGAGTTTCAATTTGCACCGGACACCACAGCCCAGGACATCGCTGATCACATCTTCGGAGACTGGCCTTCTGGTAAGTCGTCTCACAAACTACGACCCTTAACACAGAGAAGTTGGTTTTTTTAACTGTCTAAATAAGTTCGGCTCTTCGTATAACAATTTTGCAAGCGTTATTTTATTTTTAAAATAGTCTGCACATTCTTTACGTGGTAGTTATATTTTCTATTTGAACTATTTATCATTGCTTCTGCGTATTAATTGTGTTGCAGTCTATTTTAATAATATATCACTCAAAAGCGGGGTTGTCTTTTTTATGCGAAACCACAGTACTTACCTAACATAAATATAATCGAAATTTGAAAAAATCCATTTGTGACTGCAGTATTAAATATAAATCTTTGGTTTTGTATAATTTTTGTCTGAAATTATTACTTCATTTAATTCATTAATAATTGAATAATCATAGAATTACATAGAATAATAGTTGTCTATCTTTGATTCAGAGGAGCACAATTCAAATGTGATATGTTTTGAAAACAACTTTTCGTATTTTAGATTTAGATCTGACGTTTGTCCCTTATCAGATTGCTACAATTTGGCGATCGTTACCATTGTATCCCTTTTTGTGTGAATAATATATCAAAGTCTTTTCAGTATCAATCTGCAAATGGTGTCATTTATAGTTAGGCTAATTATACGTCGCAAAGTATTGTTAATCTCGTAATGATATAGGACAATGATCCTGAACTATAAAGTTCACTAACCTCTCCGGATAAATATAATATGTATAAAGCTCTCTTTGTTAACCTTAAATCTGTACATTTAGGTGACAGAAGCACGTGAGCAAACATGTTTTCTTAACCTGAAATTGTTTCACGTGAAACCCACCAGCTTGAACCAGTTTTTTCGGGCCAAAATTCGGATCATAATAATAAGGATTGTTTTCACAAGACCCAGATATCTTGATTTACCGCTAAATTGTTCCTCAAGCCTTCTGAATATTCCAGAGAGTTATTCATACATGCCAAGTGTCTCACTAAATTCAGTGATACTTATTCTCTCTCTTTGATAAACTGTTCGGTGCTGCACGGTTGTTCTTGGATTAATGATTATACTCTGATAAATGATTAATCTTCCCATCTGACAGAAATCTTCTCTTTGGAATAAACTCTCTAAAAAGGCATCGTAAACTTTTTGGCTAATTTTGATCGTAATAGCTATTTGTAACTAAAGATTGTCATTCGTATAAATCCATTCATCATATTTTTTATAAAAGGAAGTTTGATTTCATATCACCAGTTACCAATAGAACATGTCCGGTTTGCTAAACACCTACCCCCCTCCCCCCCCCCCCCAACCTGTCTATATGACGCAGTTCTATGAATGCTAATTGTTATACAACTATAGAGTAACAATTCTTCCTCCCACCATACAGAATTTAGCAACCCTAATTTATTCCAAGTGAAATCCTACACAGGATTATTTATACAAGTTCTCCGCTATTTTCCACAGTGGCTATAATATCTATTCTCTTTCTCCTTCATATTCGGTTTTCTTAATTCAAACATATTTCTCCGCTAGTTAGTTCTATAGATAAAACTGGCTCTTCCATAGGACAATGTTCTACTATTTCGGAACATTACTAAAGAACAAAGCCATAAATCGATAGATTAAATCAAAAAACTGTTGGAAACAACGACGTTTCTGACGAAATTTTATCCTACTTTACCGACACGTGTGTTGAACGACATGTTTATAACTATTTTCTTATAATAATTATGAACGCTTATTTCATTCGTCTTGAACTTTTGTCAGTTATTATTATGAAGTACCTACTTTACTTTCTTTCAAAGGAATAATTTTGTGGGCATTCCAAAGTCATTGAGCTACAAATAGATAATTAGAGGGGTACAACAATCACAGCTTTTGGGATATCGGGCATCTACCATCAGCAATTTGATATACCATTTATACAATTAATATTGGAGATAATTTCTTTGAAAACATTTAGTCAGTCTGTCCACGATACACGAATTCTGTTTTCATACACAAATTAAAACATAATTATTGTTCAAGCATTTTCTTATCAAACCATATGTTATTATTTTTAAATGTTTTTTAAATATACACGAATTTTTCCATCCAAAAACGTAGACGCCCTGTTTAGTAGTTTTTGTGTGATATTTTATTGAGATAAAATGTTTTGTTTTAACTTATTTAAATCAAAATTTTAAATGTCATTATAACGAACAAGAGATTTATTGCGAAATTAATGTGTCAGATGGTAATTGTAGTTATTGGAGGATTCAACCAGTCGGAGAGATTTTGCTTGACACATGTCGCATCTACTTTTATGAAGTAACGAACAGCTCTCTATAATTGCCTAAACAATACCCTAATCAAATGCACGCAAACATCGCTTTTCGGTCTCTGTATTGAAAGGTATTCTTCACTCTCTGACGTCATAATATTATATTACTAACTTGTTTGATGCTGCAGTTACATTTTTTCCATTACCGACCAACAAGCTTCCTTTTTTCTATTTGTTATTCCGACTATTTTCCTCATATTATATTGCTTATCGATTGCATACCTTGGTATAATTAGAATAGGAAGAGGTGCATTGCAGGAATTACTGGGGGAATATCGCAACTGCATGTCGAGATTTCGTTCAGGAAAAGATTATCATACATTAAAGATTAAATTTTTGAATCCCAGTTCGAACAGTTTGGTTTTATTTATACAACAGTCTCCTCTCTCTTCCATACTTTTGTCTAGAGTGGGAAGGAAAACCAGAACAGAATATATTGCGCTTGATATACCAGGGTCGCTTTCTCCATGGTAACGTAACATTGTCAGGTAAGCGCGATATCCTATCACGTATGTGTTGTGTGTGCATGGACACGGCTTCCTCTATAGTGTACAGTATATAACGTAACTTGAGATTTTTATTATTTCTACATTTGTAATGGTTTAACGGCTTCCTACTTACTATAAATGTGTGTGTTTCTGTAATCTGTAATATAGATATTATTTGGAGTTTTAGTTTACAACAGTGTCTGGATAATAATAGTGCATATACCTACCTGGATAATTACTGTGTGATAGATATTGAATATTATGTTGAAATGAAATACAATGAAGACTGAAAGATTATATGGGTGGGAACATTTTGGTAGCAATTTTAAAGCTTTTAAATGTCTTTTTTCGTTTAGTCTCCTTCGCGTTATTATTATTAATTGTTAGTCTTTATTGATTATTTTGTAGTCGGGGAGGTACAGTAATGCCTCGTTCATATATTGCTTGAATTGACAGATATTAGTTGAACTCTTTAATGAGATTCCTTTTTGTACCTTTACTCGATACCGTCTCCTGCTTTCTGCTTCAGCGATGAATCTTCCCTCTGACTCGACAACTGTTGTCCATCTTGTTCAGCGAGAGACTCTTCCTGAGCCAAGCAAACAGGGTAAGCTTCTTCTAAAACGAAGGAAAACAGCCATCTCCTTTTTATACATACGCTGATGAGTTTAATCAGGTCAAATATTGATAACATATTCAATTTCACAATCTCAGTTCTAAGAAATAATATATCGAAAGAGCTCGAATTTCAAGTAGGGTTGGATTAAGAGCTCTAAATTTAGCATTTTTTATCGTTTCAGGTCAGAATAAGAAGTCCAAAACCGGAAGTCCAGGGTGTTGTACCTCGTGCTGTTGTATTTCCTGACTTCTTGATTCTTTCACACATTCTTTTCTATTAGTTATACCAGAGACAGTTGATCCTATGATCCACCACCGTGACGCGACCATCAGCTATCTATCTCTCTCTCTTTCATCAGTCACATGTGCTATTTTCTTCAATTCTACCTGTATCCTCACTACTAACACTCTTTGATAATACCACCCGCTAACTAACTACTCGAGTTCAGGAAAGGTACACAATGTAGACACAGGTTACAGCCATACTTGACGATATCGAGCTGACAGAGCGATCAATATATCATTACCCGAACTTTATACCAATGTACATTGCAATTATCGATCATGAGCCGCCTGATTAACAACATGAACAGTAGAAATAGTCCGACTTTGATTGTTATAGACATTATTTTCGTTGTTGTCGTCACCAACTCTGTCGGAATTAATTAAACGTCTCTCCATGTCTAGTAGAAAGCTGTAATGAATTATGTAGATCTGGCACAACTATCCAATTCATTTTTATCAATCTGGATCACTGTCCAATATTATTATGCAGATCACAATTTAATCCAAAATCAGCAAAAGATTCAATCTCTTAATATATAATCAAAGTATTATTTTAGATATTTCCGGCTCCAAGTTTTGATTTCTATTTCCAAATTTGGGTTTATTTCTATATTTTCTTATTGTGCGTCTCTTTGTCAATTTTATCTGCACATTATGCTTTGTGATTATTCTCACTTTAACTTTACGTTCTATAATTAGCTTTGTTCGTCACCTCCACTTCTACAAACACACATTGTGGAACACTTACATCAGGAATTAATTACTGTATCACACGAGATTTTTGATAATTACAAATGTAACTATATATATATATATGTGTGTTGGGGTCCGTCACTTCTACAATTTACTCAGATATCCACCCAAGCTACACTATTCCAGATCTTAATTTATCAAATATTTGACTAAATATATTTACACAGATTTACAACAAAGTCAGCAGAAAAGAATTTCTCATGTTCTGAATTTGTGACTTTTGTCATGACAACAATTTCTATTTTCCTTTTTGCACTGTTGGAACTTCAAAATCCTCTTGAAAAGTTTTTCTAATTATCGTGGGGTTAAATTATTTGAAAGATGTTCAATCATAAAAAAATGATATATTAGAAATCTATGTTCGATAATCCTTGCCAAATAATCAATACAGCGATCTTATAAGTTGATTTGATTATTTAATTTATTCAAATATTGTTTCCTAGTCAGAAATGTGCAATATTATACACGTTTTATTTTAAACTATTTTGTCTTCATACCTGTTATTAATATATCTTAAATTAAATATCTTAAACCAAGGAAGAATGTCGGCACGTGTAAATATTCCAGTCCTTACTGTCTTGCCACAGATTGCGTATTTTGGTGAAATTAGTCCACCTGATTACTTACTACTGTCCTGTTTTCTATATAAGTAGTATGTATGTGAAGTACACTATATTTCGTAAATATATTGCCACAATATATGCGTACGTATATACCATGTAACTCTCAGTGTTTTTTGGGAAAAAAGAGGTGTGTTGTTGGTTGTAGTCTTTTTGCAACAATCACGTTACTTGTTATAGCAGTGTATTTGTTTTGTTGTAAATATTTTTAATGTCATTTAAACTCTTTTTATTTTGTTCTTTTTCTCGCTCTAGACCATACTAGTAGCTACATAATTGTACTACTCAAATGACTTTTACTATCTTACCTGTAAATTGTGATATTTAATTGCATGATTTAAACACAGTAAATACTTGAAAAGAAACCTTCTTTCTGTTTTTTTATTAGATATTATAAATAATTTTGGTTATCCATTTTGTTGGATATTCGACCTGAATTTTCTTTCGAACGAGCGATCCCTTCTAGAGAATTAAGTGACGTTTCCTAATTGTAACCATTTATAAATTGAATTATAATATTTTATAAACAATTATCCCTGAAATTGGGGCAAAATATTGACGAAGATATATACCATTAATTCTTTATCGAAAAGAAATTTTGCTGCTATTAAGATTCCACTTTCGAATAAATTTAATTCACAAGCTTATATTATTTAATCGTTGCTTAATACTTTAGTGTACCAGATTTTGGCTTTTATTTACAATATTTTACCTATATCAATATTCTGAAATATGTGTAAAACTGAATTTGTGTTATATTCAAGTTTATTTTTTAAAAATTCAGAATTTTACTCCTTAATTATAATATACAATTATTAGACCCATTTTGCGCATATTTCTTTTCAAATTATTTGACAAAATACACGTAGATTTAAACAGTTAATAATACATATTATATATAAATTAGAATTTTGTTAATCACCAATGAGGTCAGAGATTAACTTCAACAATTAACACAAATTCCAAATCTTTTTACCCAGATTACGGTAAAGTCAGTTGAATATGTCAATTTTATGATGATGGTATATCTTGATATATTGTGATTCGACTAGTTGAATATTAATGCAGGTTTTATAGACACATTTATTTATTATATAAAACCCACTTGGAAGGATATAAAAATAATTTATATTAAATCGCACTTAAATAGCCGATTTCTAAATCTATATTATCGTTTGATAAATAATCATAAATTTGACCAAAACTAAGTTATTAATTATAGTCGTAAAAATATTCATTGGGTCGATCCTACTAAGTTTAGTTATAACTATTGTTGTAATAAACAATTTTTCGTAAACTTTCTTACCCCATAATATCATGAATTCGGAATTATCGAAAGCAATTTTCTACACTTGATAATCTTTATGAACTAAAAAATTATTTCTATTTAAATAATTAGATTTATGACTGACTAAAAGAACAGAATTAGATCAATTATACCAACGTTAATAAAATATTTCAGAAATACAAAAAATAAACCAAATAATTAAACATCGTTTGGTACTACAAATATGAAAAGAGATGTATAGTAAGTATACAATTATTCTGCTCAATATAAAATTTGATTATGACGAATTATAGTCATTTAATCGTGAAAAATCAGAAACGGTACTTTTATTAGAAAATGAATTTTGAACCAACTAGAATCAGTTAATTAAATGCACGACATTCAAATATAAAACGCATTTTTACTTTGAAATACGAATATTAAACAGACGGATAATTAAGTTTTACTTCTAAAAAACGATTACTGTAGACAATTAAACCAGAAACGTTACTGCAGAACTCTCTGAAAAACTCTGACTTGTATCAACACTGCCAAAGTATTCATTGTCGGATTTATCCTTCTTAATGGAAAAAGAATTCGTCTTCTTTCGACAATAGAACTCTCAACAATAATAAATAAGTCACAAATTGAAATCAAAATACTTATATTGCATATTTAACAAAGAGAATATAAAATAACAAAAAATGTCTGAAATAACAGCGCTTTGCATAAAGTGAAACATAATGACCAAATATTCAATTGATATGCATAAATATGTATACTTGTAGTGGACTGAACATTCTATTAAAAATGACAGATATAGTTTGTGACATGCAATACTTTTCAAAGTTTGGACTAGAAAAAATCAATTTAGACTAGACTGTTAGATTTGATATGAAACACGCAGATTGTCTGACTTAGGTAACTGGCAACGCTTTAAAAGAACATTTTATACATGTGAATAGATAAGTATAAATGGATAATCTGAGATTCATGGCAACAATAAGGAAAACTGGAAGATTGAGACACAAGAAGAAATATTCATACAAATTAACACAGTTTCGCTAACGGTGCAAAAATAGATATTTATTGTAACTCTAATTATTTATTTTTGTTTCAATATAATTATAAAAAAGGGAATTAAATGTGAACTTTGAAGTAGGCTGACAAGGTTCGCTGTAAACCGTATTGCATTTGGCAAAAATAGACAAAATTACAACATCTTAAAAATATATTTAATATTTCACCTAAGTCCAAAGTTATTCTTTTGAAGCCAAATTCACTCATGATAACAGTAACAAAGAGTTAGCCAATTAACTCCAAGTCTAAGTTGTAAACGAGTTAATTATAAATAACATGTTGACCCTTTTTAAGGATGTAAATATCGTATGATGACGTCATAGCACAGGAATGTGCCGCACTGTTATTATTTTGGTCTTCTAGTACAGGGCCAAGTGAAGCCTCCACAACACGCGCTAACTAGGAGGTAGAAGACGAGAAGGAATGCGACAATACCGACAATAACCATTTTGATGTTCTTGAGGAGGAAGTGACGTTGCACCTGTCGACTCACAGCTCGAAACTGAACTGACTAGAGACAGAATAAAATTGTTAATTTTAATAATACAAACTACGTCGACTCATTTCAGATATTAATTAAATCAGTACTCACCCCTGCCTCCATTCGTTCAGCTTTGTCAACCAAAAGGTGAAGACTTTCTCCTCGAACTGTTAATTGATCTAAACATTTTAAAATTGTATTTTATTCCATAAAATATTACTTTCTACTTACAAGTAGTATGTATATATAATAATAATAATATTTCAAACAATACAGCAAGCTTAACATATTTCGAATTCAATATTTAAATAATTTAAAGGATTTCCGATTTACCAACATTTCGAACGAGTATGTCTGTCAATTCATCAACCTGACTCTGAACTCCAGCCACTCCTTGGGTCCAATTACTAGACGTGTAGAACTTCTACAATTATTAAGAAAAATAAAACGGTAACCAATTTCAGTCAAACTTATTTTTAAACTTACAGCAAGACTCGACAGTATTTTGCTAAATTCACTGTTCATTGAATAAGGTAAAGCTGTGTGAACTCGCTGGCCATACTGACCTTGAAATCTGGAAAAGAGCAATATTATTTATAAAACAATTTACAACTCTTTCTACCACCGTTTAAAGAAAATGTGCAATACATTAAATTAAATGTAATTAATATAAATAAAAGCATACAGCTGCCTAGTCAGGGTCCATACACATTTTGAATAATAAAATTCTAGGACATTCCTGCAAATTTCCAGGACCATTCCAGAATTTATTAAAAATTGTTTGGGTGGAATTTTCCGTCAGTTATAAACAAATTTCCTGGATTTGCATGCTCAGAGATGGTCACAACTTGTCACAACTTGACGCATGCACGACTCAAAATTATAGTCACACAGATTAACAGAAATAAAATCAAAACGAGTGCTCTTACTGTGTAGTCTATAATCAGCGCGTAGCGCTCATAATTTACGGATTTGAAAGCTAAGAATGCATTAAATAATATGTTGCAGAAATTGTTTTAAAAATGACACATTTTGACACGAATAGTCTTGCAGCAATACCAATATGATGTGTACAGTATATTTATTGCAGAATGTAATGATGGGAGCAACATGGCTAACAAATATATTATAAAATGATTAACGGAAACTAATAATAAAGAATTTTTTTTGAGGTTATTAACTAGAATGCATATAAATGTGTGTTTGAAATATCCTTAAAATAATACACTGTTTTGTTAGAGAAACTATCATCATAGGACGCAATTTTCAAATATTTAAGAATTTTAAAACTAAGAAAAAATTATTTATTAGTATAAATAGTATAATGAATAACGGAAATCAGTTAATTAACGGATAATTTCAAGACCTGGAACAATGCAACTAAAAAACGAAGGACACAAATATTATTTTCAAGAAGATATCTCAGGACCGTTTCATTATATTGAGAACATTCAAAGACAATCCAGGACAGTGTGAACTAAAACGAACTTACCTCCGTTTGGCATCATTGAGGAACCCGAAGGCCCTTGATCGTTCAAACTCCTGAAATGTAATGTTTAGAAAGATGCATCCTAACTAAATTACAATGATTTCTAAGGCAAGCTTACATCATTGGTGATGCACAAATATATAACACGATCTTCAGAGATGAAGTGAAACAGGTAATTTTCGTGTGTATACGTCATTTTGGCGTTTTCTGGAGTGATTCTTGGAAGGATTTGTTGTGCTACTTCGCTATAATTTCCCGGAGAATGAGTATAGTGAGCCAATACAGTGGTTCCACGAGCGACGACGGCATAAAGGAACGACATGTTACCTATCATTGCGAGACAGATAATGAAAACACGCACATTGAACAAATCAAAAAAAATGTAAATCAGTTACTATGAAAACTTGATAACAGCACTCAACTTTTAGCCTTATAATTTATATATTTCTTTTGCACAAATGAATGTAATTTCAAAAGTAAAAATTAACAATGTCAACAACTTCTCGTAAACTTTTAGTGAACGTGAAATTATATGCGACCAATTTGCACCTTTAGTCGGAAAAGTTCAATGTCCAGAATTAGTTGGTGGTGCAAGAGTAATAAATATATTTTTAATAGAAATTGGTTATATAGAAAGGTGAAAATGATCATAAATATTGCATTCTTAGAAGTTATTAGCAAAAGTCATCAGTATCAATCATTTTTGTACTAAAGATATTGCTAAAAATCTAGCAAAATTCTGATTAAATTAATTTTGTTATTTGTCGACTAAAACGTGTAAAAAAATTCCTGAATAATTTTAATAATATTAGCTATTTATTTTTTAATATTTATTTGATATTTGGATGAATTTTACAAATCAAACAATTAATATAAGTGAAATAACTAAATAGAATATTCAAAATAACACAGTTTACATCTGTTTTGTATTCACATTTTCGCCAGCTAAATATTATGCGATAAATTAAATATTCAAACAGAAAATGTAGAAAACAGAAAATACTCTTTATCAAAACAGAAGGATGTTTTTGAGCAATGTATAAAACTGTATTTGACCACAACACTGAATATTTACAGAAAACGTAACCAATTATTATCAGAAGTCAAGAGATAAGGGATCAACCACAAGTTGTTCAGGCCTTTGTTGGAGTGACATCAGGAATAGTGGCCTGGATCCCTTGCAAGGAAAACTGACCTCTGAAAAAAACAGCATTTAGTCTGTTGTAGAACATTTCTTCAATTAAGTTATTCCCTATATCTTAATTTAAAAGCGAAATAAAAATCCTATTAGTGTGGGTTGACTAGCTAATGGATATGAAGTCGCATTTTAAGACCAAACCTGCATGAAAAGGGACTTCAGAACTACCTGAGTTGTTTTGTGAAATCTTCCTCCACAATGTCATCATCCCAGTTGTCCTCCCAAACAGATCCTACTTCAGGTTCAGCTTCAGTATCAGCCCAGTCTGGAACACAACACGGTAAGGAAAAGTAGATAATACAGCAATAAATGCAATTGAAACTTCAACAGTTATGCATTAAGAAGCATATATTATCATAAGAAACCAAACACTATACAAACAGTAAACAATAAAATTAGTTTCTGTTCACAATTCAGAACACATGGTTTAATTCACCTTCAGCTGGAAATTCTTCAAATTCGTCGTCTTCTTCAAGAAAACCAAGTTCTGGTTTTTCAGTCTTCGAATCTTTTTTGTCATCTTTCTTGTTTTTAGCATTGGTTGAAACTGGAGTTGTTTTACTCATTTTGTCTAAAGTGAGAGTATTTTTTATAATCATAATTTGAAAAATAAAGTAAATCTAAAAATATAATTAGGGCAAATGAACTTTTACAAAATAAATATGAATAATAAACAATAACAAAAATATTTTTGGATAATTGCATAAATATATCATCATACTAAAGTACCAATATGTTTGCCTATTATTTTGTAAATTTCATTTCCTTTGTAAAAACTAAACTGACAAATTAGTTTTAAGATATTTAACAATAAAATGTCATGAGTAACATCCACCAAACTATTTTTTTTTAATAAAAGTATAGCCATATACAATTCAAAATATATCACTAAATAGGTGGTTATAAAAATATAGTGTTACTAACATGATATTGATGTAGCTGATAACTAATAAATAGCTTCAATTATTGTATTCTAGCATACATATTTATGATTTAGTATACAATTATCTGTATCAGTTATTTAAAAGTCAGATATTGTAAAATTTAAATTATTTAATTTTTGTATGGTTTTTAACATAACATTTATGTTTTAACTTTAAAAATGTAAAAATAATTTTCAGTATATTTTATTGAGTAGCTGATTCAGTTTATTTATTTTGAAAGAAGTGTTTTCAGTACTGCAATATAGAGTATTTATATAACAAAAATCTTAAATACCACACATTTGATATTTCTTCATCAATAGTTCAAGGATAGTATAATGTACTAATGTAATTGTTGTAATGTAGTATACTTCATGGAAAATATTTAAAATTGTTATGATCATGTGACTTTCCTTTTAAAAATATAATTTTAGGATGATATCATTTCTTTTTGTTTATGGAAAATATAAATGCAATTCTATAAATAATTATGTTTTTAACTAATTGAACCTATATTTTAAAATAATATTTTATATGTTGACAAAAAAATCCAATAAGAAATGAATTTCAGCAAACAAAATTTAATAAAAATTGAAGACACTAATACAAAATTTAATTTCTGTTAATTAAGTTTCAATTAATTTCCACAGAGTAGAAACAAAACAGTTTCTTTGTGAAATACTACTATATTTATTATATTATGTTGTTAAAAAATGTATAGGTATAAAGGCACGTCATAAAATTGATACTGGTTTTCTCATTTCTGTGCAGGTAATTTTTATTAAATTTATTGAAAAAATATGTATATTTAATAGCAAATGGCTTTTACAGAAATCTTTTCAGAAATAGATTTCTTTATATATTTATAGGCACTAAATTTGATATAAAAAATAATTGTGATTCTTTTTGATACTAGAATTAATTTTATACCTTTTATGTAACTAAAATGCATGTAAATTCACACATTTAAATATTGCAGTATTTATTTTAATAATTACATTAATAAGATTAAAGAACAATGTAATAAATAAACTATTTTATTATATCATATTTATGTAAATAGTAACAAATGATAGAATTTGTTTAAAAAATGTTTTTATTTATTTTATTTATTTTAAATGGAAGTTAATTCAAATCAATTGTAAATTTTTTTCTATGTGGTCATGACTTCTTTTGGAGGTAAATGGGGCCCAATTACATTTTGTGACAAAAATTTGTTTGAACATGATGATAATATACTTCATTTTAAATTTTTTAAATACATTTTGTTTTCCATTTTTTCATATCAATATAAGTTTTATGGTATATTTTATGTTAATCATTTAATATAATAATGTCAAATATTTGTTAGTTATAAATATATAAAACAAGTAAAATTCTAGAAACACATTTGATTTCCCTTGGTCCCCCCTTGTGAAAAAAATATTTTAAATTTTGTTATCAATTATATTAATCAAATGTGTGTCTGAATGTGTATCTGAAAAAAAATGTTTTTAATGTTGATTAAAATAAATATTTTATAATTAAATATAATTTTTGAGTAAATTCAAGTAAAAATAATTGATATATTTTTATACAAGGGGGACCAAGGGAAATCTAATTATATTCAAATTTCGAATTTGAAATAAACTTGGCTAAATTTCATTTAACATACCCACTGGAGAGAGTTAACAATTGAGATGTGTATAGCCACAAAGAAAGAGTTAAAATTAAAAAAATATTTTGTATTAACAGATTGTTTTATGATATTTTCAAGTTAAAATATTTTTTCACAAGAGGGGACCAAGGGAAATCAATGTGTTTTAAGAGTTCTATTTATTATATATGAATATATGTGTAATTTAAATTTAAAAATATTTTAAATATTAAAACTACTATTTCAAGCATGCATGTGGGTTTGAGGTTTTTCAGGGAAGACATAAATCATTAAATCATGTTTATGTTGGTGACCATTCAGGGACCACAGCCCCCCCCCCAATATATTTTTTCTCAATTTTTTGGTGCCCTTTTTAAATAGTACCATATTATATTCCCACCCAATAACACTATTACCAAATTTATCCTCTCAAAACAATTATTTTACAAGTTCTAAACTATTGCTTATAATTTCCAGACAGATTATCTCCTGCATTCTAGGACATATAAAAAGTTTTTAAAAAATTGCCTCAGACCCCCATAAGTGCGCCTTTAAAAACCCTAGCCCCTGGCCCAAAAAAAAATTGTTCTGTGGTCCCTGCCATTTGTGGACCCAACTATGAACAAACCAGACCAATTATGAACATGTTAAATTTTACATATATTATTAATTTGCACATACATATATACAAACTTTGTATATTGCTGACCATCGATTTTAAAATGTAAGCGAATGGGCTGGACCATTTGTGGACATGTGTTTTACAGATCTAAAAAAGTCTTACAAAAGAATTCAAAATCATTTAAATTATGGAGATGTCCACAAACAGTTGGGTCCACAAAAGTTTGGGGACATTGAAATCATTTAAATAATATAAATGTCCACAAATGGTCAGGCAGAGGCAACTATTTGTGGAAATGTCCTCCATAAATTGTCAGATCATTATATTATAAACTACAAATCATTGAACATTCTTATTTTTGTTCAAAACTGATTGATGATTTTTCTTTGCACAAATTTCATATATTTTTTATAATGTAAAATAACATATTACATTATGTTTTTATTATACATGAAATAAAGGTATAATTTATAATATATTACAATCTTTTAGGATCAACTAATTATTGTCAACAGCTAAAAACTCTTACGACCAATCATGGACACTCATTGAAGATCATATAAGATGTAAATGAATAAGACATAGATTGAATAAATTGAAATGTGCAGACTCAGTTTAGACCATTTGTGGATATGTCCACAAACATTCAGGTCTACAAATAGTCGCCAACATTTACTTGTCCTTAAATTTTTACCATTTCCTTATTTGTTTTTATATAAATTGAACTCTGCACTCTCAAGATCCTGGCTCTGGGTACATAGACAGGGATTCAAACAGTAAAATATTTTCATAAATTAGCTTTTAATAAAAGTGCTGAATTATTGTCTTATTTTTGTATTTAATATAAAATTTTAATTATTATTGATGTTTTATAAACAATAGACAATCTAAAAATAAAATTGCAATGAGTTTTATAGTCATTTCAGCCTGCATTCCATGTAGCCCTAGGAGGATATTATATATATGCAGCATACAATCAGAAATTTTACATATAAAATAATAGGAAAAGGCTTAAATTAGTGAAATATATGGTGTACAAAATACATAGAATGTAGGCTGGTATTCATTATATGCTATATATGGTAATTGCTATTGTTACTACAAAATTAATTAAAACATGGGTAAAGCAATAATCAATTCATTTTGGCTTCCAGCCGTAAGATATAATTTAGCTGTAGTGCATATATCTCCTATCAAAGTTTGGAAGATCTTTTATTTAGTATACTGCATTCTCTAATTTGTATATATGTTTGGAACAGATTTAATGACACTCCAAGCCTCCATCACATAATTTTATTGAATTTTCAAACAAAAAATTCAGGTAAATATATATATAAATTATTCAAAATTGTTAAATCCGTACAAATTGGAATCAATTAAAATTTGTTTAACAAAATTAAGCAAAACTTCAAAGCCAAAAGAAGGGCTTAAATCATCTAAACATTAATAAGAAATAATTGTTATTAGCCAATCCTAAAAAATGTCAAACGTATTAAAAAATATTTTATTATATTTTTTTAAACCTACTTACACAATAAATATAAAGTTTTTATTTAAATATATTATTTTAAAAGTTATCCTTTTTATATCATTTTTATTATGAACATTATTTTTAAATAACCTGTACATTAAAAAATATAATATATAGAAACAAAAGTAATATTGAATTGCGTATACGCAATTAGTAACATATTGGTTTAAACTAAGTGTACACTTTTCAATATGTCATATATCAAGATCAATAATCAATTTATTTTGGCTTCCAGCCGTAAGATATAATTTAGCTGTGGTGCATATATCTCCTATCAAAGTTTAGGAGATCTTTTATTTAGTATTCTGCATTCTCTAATTTGTATATATTTGGAACAGATTTAATGACACTCCAAGCCTCCATCACATAATTTTATTGAATTTTCAAACAAAAAATCCAGGTAAATATATATATAAATTATTCACAATTGTTAAATCCGTACAAATTGGAATCAATTAAAATTTGTTTAACAAAATTAAGCAAAACTTCAAAGCCAAAAGAAGGGCTTAAATCAGCTAAACATTAATAAGAAATAATTGTTATTAGCCAATCCTAAAAAATGTCAAACGTATTAAAAAATATTACACAATAAATATAAAGTTTTTATTCAAATATATTATTTTAAAAGTTATCCTTTTTATATCATTTTTATTATGAACATTATTTTTAAATAACCTGTACATTAAAAAATATAATATATAGAAACAAAAGTAATATTGAATTGCGTATACGCAATTAGTAACATATTGGTTTAAACTAAGTGTACACTTTTCAATATGTCATATATCAAGATCAGTATTATCTAAAATTAAATAACAATTTTTTAAATGAAGAGGTGATAGTTTTTTTGCGGGGGTATAAAAAAATAACATTTTATAACATGTTGCTTAACGTGTTGCTTAAATTGTTGAATTTATGCTTATTTTGAATGTACAAAATGGAATACGATATACTATCTTTGTTTAAGTTTAACTAGATTGGTAATCTAGCTGATTGTTGTCACTTAGTATCGGTTTTTGTCGAACCTGGCAAAAATTAAATATTATTAGTAATTACTGTAGTAATGTTAAATTCAATAAATGTATCAATTAAATATATATATTCTGTTAAAGTTATTTTCAAATTATTTAAACAATCACAACTCTGGATTTGCCATACACACGATGCAACATACTTTAGTATAGAGATATTTTAGATGTCCAATCTAGTTCTATACTTAATATATACATAATCTATGCTATATATATATATATATTTATAAGTATCACTCATAGAAATTGACTAAAATAATATTTTGTTAATAGTATACCTCCAAAGGCAAAATTAAAACAATTATAATTTCTATAATGGTATCAATTTAATCACATATTATGATACATCCAAAAAAATGTTGCATTATAGTGGTTTGATACGTCATTCTGCGTGCTATTGTTGCGCAAATTCATATTTTTGCAGTTTCTTATAGATTTAGGTGCAGCAATTGAAAAATGGAAAGGTACACATTTTCTGATTCCTGAAACCCATTTTTATCGGCCCGCACGATATGTAACGTAAATTCCTTATCTAAGCAAGAAAATCTTTAAATCGCAAATAACTGCTAATTATGACGCATTTTGGATGCTTATGATATATTATCATTATATAGTAACATGTATATAAAGTATCTAAATACATCATTATTTATTTGAAAAAATCTCCATGTATGACGTCATAGACATTTATCTTAAAAACGAAAGTCAAAAAATATGTTTTTAGTTAATATCGATCGAAAAAGGAAGCACCTGAGACCATATTTCTGTATTACCAACAGATATATAGGAGAATTACTATAAGCTATCAGAAATGGGAGGTTAAATGAGTATAAATGTTCGGAAAACACTCAATGGTCAAAAAGTGCTGTTTTAGTGAAAAAATATCACTTTTTGACCATGGGGGGGGGAGACGCAATTCGTCGCAAACATAATGAATATGACTTTTTTTAAAACACTTGGGTCTGATTTTAAATACTTTTATTTTATTTTATTTAGTTTATTATATTTTATTTATTATATTTAAGTAATTTATTATCAAAGCAAATATAATAGCTTCTTAAAAACTCAAATAACAGGTTAATGTTTGTTGATCACCCTTATCAAATTTCAATTTGTACCTACATCACTACCAAATAAAAATGTTCATAACTCTAGAATGAAACAATTTAAAGTAAAATGTTATTCGCAATATAAAATGCCCCTTTTGCGCCTATTAGCCAATAAAAATCTGCCAACAACATTTGAGTATTTTTATAAAGAAACCGAATATTATTTTTACGAAAGCATTGTTGAACATTGTCTGTGATTAAAACAATGAATGAATCAATAACGAAAAGAACGACAAATCATGAACCTCAACCAAAACGAACAAATATTCAAGTACAGTTGAATCCTTTTAATGTTTATGGCGTCACAAACATTATTCTGAACATCGGAGGTGTTTTGGGAAACCTGGTGTTGTTATTATTTCTCCGTAAACATCAAATTGGATCAACTATGAGCACCTTTATTGTCAAGGTCCAAAGTATAATCGATGGAGCTATGTCCTTTACTTTGACACTTATCAATATTCAGACAAATTTCACTTGGCTGTCTGGAATAGTTGGGATTGATTACTTAATATGTAACATTTGGCGAAGTCGAGCATTATACAGATTTCTGGTCATTTCTAGTGTTTACCTCGTCTTACTAACGTCAACAGACCGATTTTATGCGATTGTTTTTGCCGTAAAATATCGAGTTTCTAATAAAACGTTTTACTACAGAGTCATGGCTGTCATGTTTCTTTGTATTTTTGCATTTGTATTACCAAATCCGTTCAGAACTAATTTACTGGTATCTGATAACAGCACCCAATGTGTATTAAGCGCGGGAATGCCAGAAAGTTCCCTGCCTTTCTTTTTTCAAGTTTACGATTACGTCAAGCTAACTCTTGTTAATATTTTCCCAACGATTATGATAATAATCATCTACAGTGCAATCGTCTGTAGTTTACGAAGGAATTCGCAATTTAGTGAAACGCATGACGTTGCCAATAAGGCATCAAAAAAGTTTCTGATTGCTACTATTATAAATGCAATAACTCTCATTGCAACCTTCACGGTCGATGGCTTATTGCAAATCAGTCGATGGAACGCTTTTCGACGTTATAAAGTTTCTCAGTTTGTTCGGTTTATTAGGTTTATATCGCGTCTTTTAATATCTATCAATTTTTATATCCATCCGTGTATTTATTTTTTGATCATTGAAAACTTTCGATCGTATTTGTATCAAAATGTAAGAAATTTGTTCCACATTTTTTTACCTACTCGAAGCGATTAGAATTTTTCTGAAGTCAGGATGTATCTGTAGTTTTTGTCTGAATTTTATTGTGATTTATTTGTTAGTTTCGTGTCAAACTTTATTCAATATTTACTTGTTACTTTCTTTGGTATATATCTATATTTTCTTGTCAAAACCATATCCTTACTCTATGGTCAAAACAATGTTATATATATGTTAGCTTCATTTGAAAAACATTGTTATACAAATATCTCTTGTTTCTAATCTACAATAGTGATATATATTTGTAGTTTATTGTCAAAAACAATGTTATATTTACGTAGTTACATGTAATTATATTTTTCTTTTCTGTTCCTTATTCATCTTTAAACGACTTCAAAATTTGTTGGAACATTTCATTACTATAAAAGAAATAATGTATTTCTAAACAGGAATTAATTCCAAAGTGGTCTTATATTTTCGGAAATTACGAATTTCGCGTATAAATTTATTTCTTAAAAATTTTTATTATTTGTATTTTGAGATATCGAATCACTATTTAAAAAACTAGATTGAATTTTGTTGCATTATTATATATAAAATAATCTTTACTCTTTTTACAACCGGTGTATGATAAATGAAGAAATTTCCAAGTTTAACTCATATTTATTCAGTATTCGGATATAAACCTTTGGTCTGTATGGATTGTACAAATTATGTGCCGTAATTACAAATAACATGCATATAAGAATACAAAATTAAATATAGCTATTTGAAAATATACCCTTCGCTTTTTACAACAGCTATTAAAATAAAAAAAAGAGTTTGTTGACTAATTTAAATCTCTGCTATACGATAAAAGCTGAATTTTCATTAAATATAAAGATTCATTTAATTTAGTTTGTAACAGCAGTAGTCGTAATGTCGGGGTTACTTCGCGAGATAGAAGGCCCGTTCTCAATTGTTTTAAAGTTTAAAGGACATTATTGTATCTGAATAAAGAATAAGTTGACAACTAAAAAGATTAACAAGATTATGAATGAAAAAAAATGGTTGATTATGTCTGACCAATTTAATTGACTAACTGGTAAATTTGAGGCGTTGCTATAGCTACACGATGCCTTTTTAATTAACAAAAGTTTAAATAATATTTTAAAGACAGTTAGCCTAAAAAGGACACAGTTTGGTGAAGTAATATCCTATCGACTAAATTTACAGATTACAATTGAATATACGAATACACATTTTATTAGATATATAAAAAGTGTTAAAAAACTGCATTGCCTTGTATGTTCAGTCGAACCTGCAGCTCATGTGAGCAATGTTTACGAATTCAAAGAGAAAACGTGTGATACTTTGAGGTTTAACAATTTAATGTTTTTCTGAGCTTTTTAACTTCGTAATCTGGAGAATATTCTACATTCCTTATTCAATAAATAGGGTTGGAGTTCTTGACCTGTACCTCTTAGCATTATCAAGCAAGGTCTTTCATACCGACTGCTCTAAATTCTCAAATCGTATAATGTGTCATATTTCTTGTGTGCATCTTCAGAGACTTCATTATTTTATAGTGGTAGGAACAAGTCCTTGGAATTGACAGACAATGTGTTTCTGATCATAATGCCATGCCAGAAGTCGCAGCCTACGACCCAATTTATTGAATCAAAGAACGTAGAATTTCTATCCCAATCAGTTTATTCTCCAGATTTAAGTGTATGTTCCCCAAGTTAGAATTGCTCAATGATTTGTATTCGTTATATTCATATTTTTAATGCTTTATTTTTCATTTAAATGTTAACAATTTTGTCACAATTTTTTGAAGATCAACCAATATATTATAGACTCCAGTTTATCATATTTTGCTACATTTTCAATATACCTATACGTTAATTTTTAATCACTTATTTGATTATAATGATAAAAATGGAGTTAATTTTAACCTCCCTGGAAATCACTTCCATATTCGACATTTGTTTATTTGGCTTCCTATCTTTAAGTCGATCATCAAAAAAATATTTAGTTTTAAAAAATATAGTTTGATGATTTTATAACAAATTAAATCGAATATCTATATACATAATGCATTTAGGCAGATAAATTAATTATAATTTAAAATTCAAAATATAAAGAGTCTCTAGCATCCGAAAAATTGCATACATAGGTATAAGTATTGCATGCCACAACCAATACATCATTTACCTATATCTTTAAAATATAAGAAAAGGAAAAAAGACCATTAATTTTTAACACACATATGTATCATTTTTGCAAAAACAATAAATAAAATGTTGCACATGTTTTGTGTCAATGTGGCATGGGCGTTTCCTTCCTTCAAAATACTACAAATATAGATAATTTGGCCAACTTAAATAGAAATATTGAAATATTCGTTTCCGTAAATGTCGGTATTTTAATCAAAATTGATAACACTTTCATAAATATTTTAAATTGTTATTCTTGATAAAGTATTTAATTTTACTTCTTATTGGAAAATTACTCCTTTTGAAACCCATTTTGTGAATTTTAAAATAATTTTCAATTTTTAATTGAGGCAGGCTTCTCACATTTTTGAACAATTATAAAAAAATACTTTTCAAACATTATTCTTTATTCTTAACCACCAAAATCAACGAACCTTGTATAACAGTCAATTGTAAAGGTATACTATAGCTAAGCAACGCTTAACACTATAACGCTATTCAAATTGGATTTGTCTACCCCAAAATAATAATTTGTTTCAGAAAGATAAAACAAAAATATCTTCGTTAAATATTGACAACAAAAGAATTAATTATTATAAAATATAATTTAATTTAATTCAAGAATTTAATTTTATTGATGTGGTTTCTTCACATTAAATTATTGTTTTCCAATTGCAGATTTCTACAATTGCATAGCAGGTATTGCCAAAGAAGAGTCACGAATAACAAGTTTAATTTTCATGTAATATGGAAATTTCATTTGTAGGGAAAATGTGTCTTTTTAGTAACATAATAAATAATATAAAGTGATTTTCCGTCAACTTTCAGATATAATACGAATTGTATTCTTATTGACCGATTCGTAGCCGATATATAAAATATACTATGTTTTCCGATGTTCAGTTATATAAATGATCAATAAAGATTGAAAATGTGGATTTGAGCCTCTGAATCGTATTAAAGAATTGTATATGTAACAAGTCAACTTTACTGAGTAGCAAATGTTTATTGTGATATCAAAGCATGATACTACATTGCATTATATAGATCAGACAATATTACGTAATGGTGCACTGTACATAAGAATAAGAGAAGGTAACAGCAAAC
>JAUZNC010001808.1:28554-40116 GCA_034780395.1 Vannuccia rotundouncinata | reverse complement strand
AAACGTAATTATGAATATGTTTAATGACCAACGTATAAGGTGGAAGTTTTTTTTCTAAATGAAATGATAGCTTAGACAAAGAAATTTTTTATTTATGTTATTTTTTGTATTTATTTTTTTTTCACAGATATTTGAGTATATGTAAGCATAAGTTTTTATTGAAACGTATATTTACGAAAAATGTTGACTCATAATTTTTTTAGCTTAATGATTAATATTGGGAGGCCTAAAGATATTCGGCCCCCCCCCCCGTACCGACGTGCCTGTTCCTGCCTTCCATCTACGGAGGATTTTCTTTTGCCCAAAAGATGCAATTATGTCTGTTTATTTGACCGTTTGTTTTAAAAGTTGCCTCGTCACTGAATAAAATCAACTTAAAAAATTCTCTGAATTTGAAGCCTCTTGTTCCTCAAAAAAAATAGCAAAATTGGAGTCTACGGTCAAATTCATCTTTCTGAGGCTTATGGAGAATAGTGAATAGAATATGGAGAATAGAAATTTTTAAAGATTAAAAATTCGTAAAAGAATAAAAATAAATGGTTATAAATAAAATGAAAAACAGAATTAACTGCTTATTACTTATTTATGCAATGTGTACTCATAACATATCAAAGTCCGTTCTTTAACCTACCAGCCAAACCAGTTACGTCCATTTTGGGCAGGTTTCGCGCCTTCAGTACAACTGCAGTAAGTCTGTTCGCGGCGGGCTGATGACAAAGACTCACTAGAAGTTCTCCTCGACTCTGATGTTTGATCTGAAAAAAGGAGCCGATTGGAAAATGTTTCAAACAAAGAAATTAATATTTGAATTTTGCAAAATATAAACATCTCTTCCCGCCCTTGTACGCTTATTCAAATATTTCTTTTATTCAATATTTTAAACATAATATTCATATCCGACAATTTTCACGTTTGAGAAACATTCAAACGAACGACGGGAATATTTCTCTCCTGATTAATGTGAAATATGCCGATTTCACCATTATAGGTTTAACAGGAAAAACGGTTTATTTTGTTTCAACTGCATTGCATATCGAATATTATAAATAAATATGTAAAAATAATCCATCAACTATGTCACCACCTATTCCTTTTATTTCTCGTCATCATTTCCTTTTCGGGTTAAAAATTTATGAATATACGAATTTAAATTTTATTACATAAAAATTCAAAATGTTACACCATCATTGTCAATTGCTGCATTGCAGTGTATCTTTAGCAGTTCCAGCTCATGACCGCCATTTAAACAGGCGAATTGTTTTCGGAGAATTCGTCGAGAAAACGTGTGATACTTTAACAATTCCAGGTTTTTCCTAAGATTGCTAACTTCGGAAATATTTATCGGCAACATTCTTAAGTCTTGCGAATAAACTGGTTGGCTGCCTAATTTCTACAACAACCAGTAACCAGTTTATTCTCCAGCTTTGGGACCCACACATATTTCAGTTAGAAATGCATAGTAAAAACATTGAATTGTTAAATACACAAAGTATATCACACGTTTTCTGGGTGAATTCTTCGAAAACATTACGAAATTATTTCAATGGCACACATGAACTGGAATGGCATCGATTTTCTGAAATTTTCATAAAATTTATGTCGTTGTAACTTATGTATTTGTATTCTTTTAATCATTTTTATACTGTTTGACTTTTAATAAAATATAGTAAGCAAGTCGTTTTTTGAGGATCAACCTATATTAAGTCTTTACCAAAACCGAAAATAAAACTAAATTGTTTTGTTAGGCTAAAATTGTATTTACCTATCTACAATATAGAGAAGAATTTAATTTAAATAAATGCATAATAAAAAATATTCTTTTGATTTATAATTTTTTTCTTCTGAAATACGTTATTTATAGAACATTATTATCTGCATTTTTGTTAAGACCATATTTAAAACTTCGTTATAATAATATTTATCGCTCAGATTTAAAAAATATGTTTAATCTGATTTTAACATTTAAAATAATTTTTTTCTTTTAATGTTTTATCTAATTTATTGGAATTTTATGTTTTCATTTTCGAATATATTTGGAAAATTTACTAAGAGTCAATTTTCTTCAATATTTAAAAACCTATATTTAACATTCAACATTCAAACATCAAATAAAAATATAAAAAAATATAAATTAAAATAAAGTTCGAATTTTATTCCTTTAATGTTCTCGAATTTTTCTTGATGAATTCAATTCTGTATATCAAAAAAGTACATAACAAATTTCTATAAATCGCTTTATTATAAAATTATATTTAAATAAAATATCAATAAAAAATATTAACAAATTCTCCTCTTAATTAGATGGACCTTTCTAAAAAATATAAAATATGAATTAGTTTATTTATTTTTAGGGGATTTTTGAAAATAATTTGATCTGTTTGATTAAATAAGAAAAAAACAATGAAATTAATCTAAATTATAAAAGATAACAATATTTTTAAAGATTTCAAACGTTTTATTTTTATGAAATAAAGTTTGCACACACATCCTCTAGCTATACCTTGAACTGACGAGGTTGAATCTCTTTGCAGAGCACGACGTCTTGTTTTAAATGGAGTTCCAGATCGGTGAGAGGACAAAGAACTTCACCGATGATGTCATCTCGAGAAAATCGATCAAAACTCAAGACTACGAAGTGCAGACTTGTGGCCTTGACCTAAATTAAAATATAACAATTATTTCCTAAGATGTCTTTCGGTTATTATATTAGATTTAAAAAATGATTGGATCAGTAATTTATATTTGAATTTTTCGCTTGATATCATATTGAGAAATTTAAAGAATTTGTTTTATTAAGATGAAATTAGATTTTTGTTGCTTAGTTTGAATACAATTTATGTTTATTCATTTATAAGATGATTTTTTAATTTATTTATCCATTAATATTCAATTAATCACTAATTACAAAATAAAATAAAATAATACATTTAAACAATTATTTAGTCACTAATTTTTTAACTGATCGTGCACAATTCAAAATTCCTTTCAAGTGTCCTAAAACAATAAACAGCTAAACATACCTGGTTAACAGTGATTCCAAAGAAGGTGAATGCCTCTTCGTAGACTGGGGAAGTGGTATTTCGCAACACCCTGGTCTTTACTCGATGGCGCTTCTCTGGTAAAAGTTGTAGCTTAACATAAGGGTCAGAGCTTCCCATTTGACTTTCTTTGCCTTGCAGTTCTGTACATTTGATGACGGTAACCACTAAGACCTACAAAAACATGATGAATATTAGATTTTTAGAAATTTTATGCAGTCGATTTTATATTTTATTACTTTTACTTGTTATTTTAATTTAATAATTTAGGCTGTATTATTAAAAACAAGCGTTGGTCATTGTTTAATTAGCGGATATCTATTAATTTAAATTATTAATTAGTGGATGTCTATTTAGCACTGGTGTTTCAAATATTCCTAATTGCAAATAGAAATCGATCATTTATTAATTTTGTAATTTGCGATGTATGCAGTAGATTATTTTGTATGGGGTGTACTTAATTGAAAGTCTAAGACGAATGGTGGAGAAATATATGATTTTATAAACATAGCTTGGCCAAATGATTCCATCTCTAAACCTAGAATTCGTGCAATTTGTCAAGAATTCCGTGATGGAGAAAGAATCAGTAAACCAAAAGAGTCAATCGGGGAAATGTTGAAGCAGAACAACAATTGATTGTAGGAAATCCGTGTTAATTAGCACTTAGAGATATTGCTTCCCAGTTGGAAATATTTCATACTATAGTGCAATGAATTTTGAGCGATGAGGTGGAGAGAATTTGATGCTATACAAGATGGGTACCCCCGTCAATTAACCGTGGAAAACAAGGCTTGTCGTGCTAGAGGCGCTATCATCAAGATTAACAAAGACTAATTTAGTTGTAATCGATGAGAAATTTTTTTTACTTTCGAAAATTACAACCACGCAATGAAATGGGCAGCTACGTATCAGACGAAATGGCGGCTGGCGACACTGCTTCAAGATCCACAATGGAGAAGAAGTTCATAATCATTGTCGCCGTATCTATGAAAGGCAATCATTATTTTGAGATATAACTTGCGAATAAAAGTATGGATTCAGTGAGGTGCATAGAATTTCTTGTCAATCTGAAAGATTTCTTGAGACGTCAACCTAACCCCACTTTGCCAGAGAATATGAGGCTTCAACTCGACAACGCTCTGGCAACAGCAGAATATATAGAATGGAAAAATGTTCGCCTTTTGAGACAACCGGCATACTCACCAGATGTACACTTGTGCGATAGGTACATATTCCCAAGACTGGAAGCACAAAAAACACATTTTAACTCAATCGAGGACATTTCTACCTTTTAAACTGAAAAATAACAAAATTTTACTGCTGAACGGATGACATCAGCTCTACAAAAAAACCATGGAGAATATGAGAAAGATAATGAAAACGATGAAAATTATGTTTAGACTTTATCGTTTATTTATATAAACGTTCTCAGTTAAAATTAATTGTGTTATTATTTTATGCTTAAAATTATAATAAATAAACCTCCCAAAAAATGACAAACGCTTGTTTTTATTGGTACACCCTACCCTACCCATTACATTGTTATGTTTAGATAATAATACAGATTGTATTGCTATACTTCCAAATGTGAGTATTAAAATGATTTTGTAAAAATAAGAATATTGACGAATCTTTAAATTGTCCTGATCCATACCAATATAGTAAAACAAACACTCGAACAATGCGCAATAGAATGTTTCGAAATTAATTTAAAAATCAGCAAGTATAAAATATTTTTATTAAAATATACTTTTATAATATAGTTTATAATTTTTTAATAATAATCTACTAAAATGTACAAACTCATATTTACAGATAAATAAGTAATATGTAATAAGTTTGTACCTTTTTTGAAAATATATATAAATAAATTACGTAATGACACGTATTATTAATATGTATATAGTGAGGCTCCTAAGCAAAATTATCGTTACACGCCGGATAATAATGCATCCTTTTTGTATATACCTATTTTTTGATATGGAGATAAAAAAATCTGATGCTTCGAAAAATATCACCTTTGGATCAATACAAAATGGCGTCGACATTACAAAAGACATTAAATATCTTTCATATTTTAAAATAAACTGATTTAAAATATATTTATAGTGTTATTTTGAATTAATTAAAAACATTTTCTAAACTAATTTGTTTGATATTCCAAATTTTAATATTGATTTAATATAAAAATACGTGAATCCAAAATGATCGCAATCATTTTTGTCACATTCAATATAATTATTATTGAGAAATACAAATTGTATCTAACTATAGAAATTTATATATGTTATGTCTCTTACCGTAATTCATAATAATTGATTTAATTTACTTCACATTTAGGAAATTGGAATATCTATACAGACATTCCAAAATTGTTAATAAAAATCATTTTAAAGTCAGCAATAAAAATCTTGTCTTTTTAACACATTACGACCTCTATAGTTTGATACAATATCACATTCAAACATTATTGACCGTAAAAGATATGCATAAATACTATATTATATTCAAGTTTATTCAATAAGACAAGCTCATAACTTTCAACAAGTAATGCGAGCATAGTTTTAAAAATCGAAAATAAAAATGTTAAACACACGCTCAATAATTTTTTATACATTAATAAATATAAATTGAACGTTATTTGTAATCCAGTCTTTTACATTTCACATTCGCATATATATGCGAAAATAATGGCAGAAATCTGAAAATTTTTCAACCATTATTTCTCATAATTAATATCTGTCAAAATATCCCACGCAACGCTGATCCTACAGTTGTGAAATTTGAAAAGTTTATAAAGTGAAACGAATTTCATGATTAAATATTTACAAAAATTGTAGATAAGAAGAAGAAAAATAATAATTAAAAATAAAATTAAAATTTGAAAAATATAATAAAACTATTCTAGCTTTTGATAAATAGTTTAATTTAATTAATTTAATAGAAATAGATTACAGCTTTTTATTCGAAATAACGTCCAAATGAGTCATAATAAGTTTTTGAAAACGTAATTAAAACACGAAAGTGATTATAAAAAAAGGTCCGACCTGTTTTTGGTTATCATAGTTGACCGAGAAATGAATCTGCCCGAGAGGTAACTGTTCCTTCCCTTCTCCTGGACTTGTGGCCGCGTCCGGTGAGGCGAGATGACGCGAGGCTCCATCTGGAGGGGTCGTGGGGGACAGGCCTTTACTTGAGCTATGCGAGCCCGAGCGCACCATCCCCGCGCCCATGGTGTTCGGGCAGAGCGGAGAAATGTCCCGGCTATGGATGCCGGATCCGCTGGACGACTTGCTCTGCAGGCTCCATGAGGATTTCTTGTATCCCGGGCCTCCTGGACCCCCTTCTTCGAGCAGACCTCGTTTGATGGCCGCCGACAGTCGCTGGGTAGAGCGTGTTTCCTTACGACGCTTGTAGAGCTTGTAGGCCCATGCGGTGGACCCAATGGCGGCCGCTAGAGTGCCCAAAACAATCGCTGCCACAGCCCCGGCGCTAAGAAAAGTCACGCCACCTAAAAATAATAGTTGTAATGAGTGTTACGATGTCATTAAATTACACATCATATTTGAACATTAATAATTTGAACATAAAAGAATGTGCAAAAGAAAATAACTTGACGCTGAATGAAAAGAAGTCGGTAGAAATAATCTTCACGAGACCACGCACATCCGAAAAAATACCCCTATTTGAGAACATCACAAGAAAGACTGAAATCAAAGTGCTTGGAGTCTCTCTCAATTCAAAAATATCTTTCACCACGCATATCTCAAACACCATCGCATCCTGCACCAAATCGTTCTACTACATAAAATCATTGCGGTTACACGGACTATCCTCCACATTTTCCAAGCGCTCATAATCCCAAGTAGCACAAGCCTGGTGGGGTTTTACAACTGGCCAAGAACGAGATAAACTCGACAAGTTTATTGCACGAGCTAAAAAAATGGGGCTACTGTATAAATGACAAAAACACAATAACAGCACGAACCTCAATTTATGATGTCAAATTATTCAACAAGATAAAAAACAATAAAGATCATAAACTCAACCATCTTCTACCTGTAACCAAAAACACCAAATATTTTCTACAAAACTCTTCCTACCAAATCCGTGCTGCCGAAAAACTTCATCACAAGAATGATTTATGCCCCCAGCAATTAATTCCTTGTTAATTTTCCTTCTTTTTCTTTCCTTCTGAACGATTATCTGTTTTTTTGCTATGAATTCGTACAATTTACTCCATTGTACAAATTCTTCTTTCCCCGAACAAACTGCGGTTTGTCAGTTGTTTTTATAAAAAATATACATTACTAGTATTATTATAACTAATTAAATTACTAGACATTAAATCAATTTTGATATAGGTTTTCAATTACACGATATACAAAAACTATCCTCGTTAGTTTACAGTCGTTTACATAATTAGTTTAGTTCACATATTCTCTGAATAAAATAGTTTCGACAGAAGCTTAAAAAATTATACAATTTAAGTAAAAATTGTAGTTTTATTATGAATAATTTTCTTACACATAATTAATGCGACGTTTGTTTTAACCTATAATTCGTAATATTATTGTTTTATTGTCATAATTGCGTATTTCACGTATTGATTTTCATTTTCAGATTCACTATTTTAATTTCTTAAATTTAGTTTTTTCTCGAACGTTATCTATTCAAAATGGTTATTTTATAAAAAAAATTGTTTTACTTTATAATAATGTATATAAACAAACAAATTTCATTTTCAATTAAAACAAATAAAGATAAAAATAAAACAATTTTAAATTTATTTTCTAAAAGCAATTTTTGTCACTTCATCGAAATTTCTATATCAATGAATTTAAATGTTGAATCATTTTTAATAATGACGATTTCAAAAGAGAACTTTGATGCTGCTATAAAATTAATTTCTATTTGATGAAGAAAACCTTTGGAAAACTAACACATGAATAGTTTTTATGGTAATTAAGCAACTGTAATTAAGGTTTAACATAATTTTTAATTAGCTCAATTATATTATAATTAAATACATGAAATCCTTCTCAACGTAGATCAAATTTATTTTCTAGCTATACCGTATATCATTCAATATTTTATTACGTATTTAATTAAAGGTTATTGATATAAATATTTTAAATAATTTTCTTTTAAAGATATTTATTTCTCCAAATGATAAGTTTTAAGAACTTATTATCAATTTCATTTGTTAAAAATACTATTATGTAAAAAGTGTGTGCTGTGCGTCTGTAATACTGTTGAAGTGTTGGAGCACCCTTTTCTAGTTTTCATATAAAAAATATTGTCTCAATAACTGGTGGTGGATAAGGTATGGATATGCCATAGTTAATGACTGTACTACAAAGTCGAGTGAACCAGTTATTCCTTCAGAACGTTACTAGCTGAAATTGGACTGTTATGTTGACATAAGTTATAGGAATCAAAACGGAAAATTTTTTTATTGTATTGTGAATTATTCAGTTCGGGCTTCAAAACAGTACAATAACAAATTGTTCCGGTTGGATTATTAACATAACCTATGTCAATTCAGCTAGTTATACGTAGTGAAGGAATAGTATTATTTTATAACAATTTATTTTAAAATTGCACGAATAGATTTTATTAAATTTGTTAAATTTTTTCCATTATTCTAAACTTATTTTGCTAAATAAACAAAAGGTGAAAAATAATTTTAATATAGAAACTTGAAAAGGATAATTATGTCAACGTGTCAACAACTCTATTGTCAAATTATCACTACACGAAAAATACTATTATAATTTGCAATAACCATTTACTCTGTAATTTATTTTAATAATATCTCATTTATATATAGGGTGCCCGGAAAAAATCTTTTTAAAATAATATTTATTGTATAGTAATAAATGTAGGAGACAGTTCCACAAACACGTATGTAATAGAGTTACTCATGGATATAGTCACCTCCATTCTCAATCACTGCTCTACAATGAGCCTCAAATTCTATGTTCAGTTCATGTCGATACAGTGAAGTCAGAAAATATTGAAGGTCATTTTTAATCTCGGCAAAATTGTTGAATGAGACACCTTGTCATCTTGTTTCCATCTTTCTGAACACATATCTGTCACATAAGTTCAGATCCGGAGAGTATGGTTTGGGCCACCTTGGTGACGACAGCATCCTCCAAGAATGCAGTCGAGCATTATTATGCATCAGCCAGACTCTCTCTCGACAAATATGAAGACCGTTGATATGCAAAAAAGATTCTTCAGGAATTGAATGTACCTTTCGGAAGCCACCGAGCCGCCATCTTCCAGTACTTCAATGTATGTGATATCAGAAAAGTTTAAGGCCACAATAATATGGAATTTTTTTGCAGAAATTGTCCTTCTGGCTACTGTTTGTCGATCACCAGCCTCATTGACAGCGTCAGATTGCACAAAACGAGGGACTTGTATTGGTAATGGAAAATGCTTGCAGTAGATCCATTTCTCGTCGATGACAAACAATCCTTCCTTCATTCCTCCTTTTGACAACACATTATTCAACAACTTTTCACAACATTGAACTCGATTTTGCTTTTCACATTATTAAGTTGGTGCGACACCCATCTTGCAACAATACTGATAAGTGACAGGTCTCCTTGTATTATTTCAAAGACTGTGGATTTTGGAATTCCTGTTGCTTCAGATATTGCTCTGTGTGAAATTCCATCATCCTTCAACGAATATTATCTTCTGTTTTCAACGTTCGTTCTTTCAACTTCCACCCGATCACCTTCCTTGAACTCTTTTGATAATTGTTGCACTCTTCTGGTTGTAAAGATAAACTGATCCCCAAAAGCATTTTTCTAAACATTCAGTCATTTTCACGCAACTACAGCCATTTAATGAAATAATTTAGATGACCAAATCTATTGGTCGAAAACAAGTCGATAATTTCATAGAATTTAATATTAGAAGAAACAAATATATTGATTTTATCTATATTGTATAAAAACGAAATTTTTTCCGGGCCCCTATATATATCTCGCTATATATGGTTAGGGATGGATAAATATTGAATTTCACTAAAAATTCACATGATTTTGTTCAATTGTATCGAATAGTAACTTGACTAGAATCGTTATATATAGAGAGTTGAATACTCACACACACTTCATTTTTATTATGCTTCTACTAATTGTAATTTCAAAATTATACTTTTTTATATTGCCTTAAACTAATTGGTAAGAGTTACATAAACATATAAATATTATATTGATTTTGTAACGTTTTAATTTTTATTAGATACGTTTCCCCTCTTCATATTTTGATTATCTTTTAAATGAGTCTAATTACAACATTGTACAATCTTTGGTTGCTTCAAACGAAAGTAGCAAGAGTTTTTGGTAATAAAGTCCTGCTCAGCAATTCCACCCAACTTTGCTTGAAACTAAACCCCAAAAATAGAGTAAGTAATTAATCTTCTATTCAATTCATCCCAATAAAAACAATCTCTTGCAAATCCTATTATGTGATACATTACAAAGCTTTTAGGAATGCATTAAAAATGGATATTCAGTGTAATGTATATTTTGTATAAGTACCTGATGGTTTCCATTTCTCTATAGTTTGTATATTCTTCACTTTCGAATTGTCTGGATTTTATTTAAAAAATTGCTCTAACACATATTTGATATTCAGCAATAGTTTTATTAAGAAATTACTGCCACATATATACCGTATTAAGAAAAGTTTTATGAAGAAATTAAATTACTCCGCTATATAAAGAATATCAAAAGGTAATGAAATGTGGTTCATTGTTTGCCTTGCATTCAACGTTTATAGTTGTAAAAACATGGACGCTTACTTTAATGCTACAGTTATAAATATTCTGGTTGGAAGATGGTTGTTCTGTTTTTCAGATTAATTGGTTTTGGCACTATATACTTCAAATAATTGCTTCTGGCTCCACACCCCCCCCCCCCCAACACACTCGGCACTCTGACCACATCACTCTGGCTCTTTAGTCTTAGTTAGAAAACTATAAACTGTTGATAAGTTTCTAACTTTCAGAAAACATTCTGGAATTTATATAAATTATCAAATTACAAATGAATAAATATAATCCCATATTTGGTATAATTCTTATTTTTAGAGTTGTTAAAGATGCCTGCAGAATTAATAAAATAATCAAAATTTACTTTAATAAATTGAAAATATTAATTTAAATAATGTTTAATAATGTAACAAAATTCATTTTTATAAATTATTATTAGTTTTATCTCATACCCATTTCAATTATATTGAATTAAATTTTAACGAATCTTAAATATAACAACGTCTTCATTAATCGAGTTATATTAGTTTAATGTTATAAATGTAATTTTGTAAATGCAATTCTTTTTAATTTTTGTATATACTTAAATTTTAATGAACTGATAACTGTTTTCATTTATAAGCAATATTTAGCAGTTATAAATAGATTGTTCTGAAATCGGGATAATAAAGTACAGAACAGAAAACATTTTCCTTCATCAGAAAGTATTTTCTTAAAGAAATGTTT
>JAUZNC010001808.1:0-28454 GCA_034780395.1 Vannuccia rotundouncinata | reverse complement strand
TTCTGAAATCGGGATAATAAAGTACAGAACAGAAAACATTTTCCTTCATCAGAAAGTATTTTCTTAAAGAAATGTTTGCGTCATCTTTAATAGTGTTAAGAAATACATTAATTAAAACAATTAACAAATTTATCTTTTCAAATATATTTAAATATAATTCAAAATATTTATTTCGTTAAATTTTGAAATTAAATAATTAATATTAGACAAAGTCACTGGTAATCTGTTTGATTAAAATTATTTTTTTGTAATTAAATAGATATTTTATCTACTTTATAATTAAAACATAATTATAATTTCTAAATTCATTATTTTAAAACTAATTACAAACATCAAAAAAGATTAATTATAGATAACGAAAATTATTATTTCGATAAAAAGTTTCCCAAAATTAATGTTAAAATGTAAATTATTTCCCTTTTTAAAGTATCATATAAATAAATATGTTAAACTGAATATGCAATATTGAAGAACTTATATAATTTTGATATATACCAACTGTACAAGAAAACAATATTATATATAATGTTAAACGAATGAAAAACAGCAGAGGTCAGAGATGGAGTTTGAATTGTTGCACTGTTTAATGGCACACTTTTCTGCAAATGTTCTTCATCCAACCAATTGAACTGTTCGGTGATGCACTTCCTCAACTCGACGATAATTCTTCTTGCTTTGTTCTTATTCACAAAGTGAATCGTCACACCCCAAAAGTAGAAGTCTGTTGGACCTCGACATCAAGAGAAAGGGGTGTTTACTATGCACGTTGTAAAATAGTCGCGAATAATATATTCAATTTAAATTAAAAATTATGCATAAATATCTTTATTAGACACCCTCAATTTTAAATAAAAAGGTATCCATCTATACCCGAAGATGGGAATTTGCATTAAAAGAGAGATACATAAAGATATATTGGATATGTAGGCCCGGGCGAAATTAATCGTATTTAATCTCAATGAAACAAAACTCCATAACTGTAAATATATAATATTGTAAATATTACGTTAAATAACAATTTGAATGATTCACATTTATTAATTATTTATCAATGAAAATGTTATTTAAGAAAACCACTTTAATACACCTAGATGTGAGTATATTTTTCATCAAAAAGCATTTGAAATTTTGAATAATGGGTATAGATATCAGTTATTAACAGAAAATTAGCAACAAAGATGAATCTAACTAAATAATTAAATTAACAATATCTGTAATTGTTCCCTTCAAATCCTTCTAACAATAATCATATTTTGGTATTTGGGATAGAATATATCAGGCATAAATTATTATAGCTTATCCAAAAATAAACATAATAAAATCAATTTACAATTTAAATTGACACCAATTTGTCGAAAGCATGTAAATAAATATTTCTTAATTAATTAATTAAATTAATTTGATTCATTATTTATTGAGTGTGTAATAATTAGATGGTAAATGCATAAAATATGTTTGCCGGAAATCACTTTCCAGACCTTTAACTTCTGATGGTAATTCTTCAATAACAGTAGGTACCTAACGTCAATTCTACTACAATTGCAGTCAAAGTGAACAAAAAAGCAAAACTCATCGTATTATCATTGTAACTTTTAATCAACTCATTAATTTTGATCCAGAAATAAATTATCATAAATTTGTAAATATACTTAAATATAATTAATATAGATTGAATGAATTATAAGAATTATGTATTATAATAAATTATTACTTTATTGAATTCAGGTTTCTTACAATAATTATAATCAGCTTTAATTATAAGAAATGAACATACATTTTTTAATTAAATAATTTTCGTAATTCAGTTATTATTATAAATAGTTCAATAAAGTTATTCTTGTTTTTTTTCTGAAACAAAATATATCAATCGTAAATATTAGTTTTTTTATATTAGTTCAAAATTATTAGTTTTTGAATTCAACCTTCATACCCTCTTGCATTTGAGATGCCTAATTATATAATTGTGCGAATATAATGACATTTTCTTCCAATTATACCAAACCGTTAGTCAAATTGAGTGCGATGATATCTCTCTAGCCGCTATCCAATGTTCTAATCAATATTGAGCTCCATGAGGTAGTTAGCTTTTTTTCAATGAATTATTTATCAGAGTAATGGATAGAGAGATGGCTTTATTGATTTCTTCTTTTCTATTAAATTATATTGGTTAGTATTTGTAAATAGAAGAAAATATATCATATAAAGTTATATTAAAATTAATTGAAATAAAATAAAATTTGTTTTCATGTAATAAAATTATTTGAGAGACATTTTTTAGAGTTTATAAATTAGTAAATATAGCTTAAAATTGACAGACACCATTTTATTATTTGTTGGTTAAACTGAAATCTTAGTGATTAGATGCGTTAAAATTTATACAATTAAAAATTAATAGAAATTGATAATTGTTTCACATGTGAATTCATGATCACGAATGATTATCAACCATAATGCCAGATAAAAGTCTCCACATTAAAATCTTTTTGAACAGTGGCCTATGATCGATTTTCTTTCCAAAGCAACGCCCTGGCGTTCGCAATATTCTTATTATTTTTTCCACAAAAGGGAGTGTATAAATGCAATGAAAATTAAAACCAAAGGCGTTGTCAGTTTCCGACGCATGCTAAGAACTGAACCTTTATGTCTTAAATAATATAGATAGATTTTTCTTTACAATTTTTATAATCCTTTTTCAAAAACATTTTATTAATTGTTTTTGTCCTACCTATCAAGGACAACGAATTATTTTAGGGCAAATTTAAATGTTATTCAACATTTATGGACTAAAATATTTTTTTAAATTAAATTTTTTTAATCTTTTTTTTAAAAAATCAGCGATATTATAGAATATTTACAATAGATAATTAACTTATAAATATTTGTCATATATATTTTCTAAAACACAAATTTCAATATAAAAAATGTATTTTTCTCTTTCTTTTCCATGGAAATTGCCTCATTTGAAATACATATTTTTATATTTTACCATTTATATATCATACCTTTTTATAAAATTTTCAAATCTTAATGCTAATATTGTTATCAAAAAGCTTTATTTACATTTATTATATTTTATCTAAATTCTATACAACAAGTCAGATAAAAAGCCAAAACATGATGGTCTGTATTACAAATTTTTTCATTCTTTTCTTAACAAATTCGGATGTCTCAAATCGTGCAGATGATTTGATGTTTGCTAAATATACCATGCAGTCAATTATAATTTGAGTTAGGTGTTTCATTATATGCTGAAGATGTTAAAGACTTTAATTATTATTAGTTTTCAAAATAAATTAAACAGTCAACTCTTATTCTTAAGATTGTATTATTCTCTCACGAATGCAATGTTTTTAATTAAACTCAATTGTTGGGTTTTATTTGATTAGAGTATGCATGCGATAATTTATTTTGAATAAAGAAAGAAAATAAAGTTTTAAGTTATGAAATATACAAACCGAAGGAGTTAAGACAATATTTCTTTTTATAATATATTTTTATTTATTAGAATTACACAACTTTCAAAACATTACAAAATCACTCTGAAGCTCAAATTTAATCAAATGCCACTAAAACATTTGAATTTGAATAAATTGGATGCAACTCGGCTCTGTAAGCGGTTTGATTTACAATAAACAATATTTATGTTTTCATTTTTGAGATATATGGGATTCATGTTCTTCTTAGAAATTATTTATTCTCAAAACTTCAAGCCAACAAAGCTTGACATGAATTCTATAATTTGTATTTTTCTCACTATACACTCTTATAAATGTTATTTTTGCGTGTTTCTCTGTGTTTTGAGTTTGTCAAGGCTAATTTATAGAAAACGAACACTATTTTACTATTCCAACGAACCTAAGTGATATCATTTTAGAGATAACTAGTCGAAGGGTTAACTATTTCCCTTTGTAAACCCTTTGATTAACCCTTTTAAATATAATTTTTAAAATTAAAATACTGAAAGAGTTACTGAAACATATAAATCGTTAAATTAAAAGTGTAACATATCGACTTGTAAAAATGAATTCTATTCCATAGGTACAAAACTTAACACTGTAAGGAAATAAGTATTCTAAATTATATTTATGACAAACTCACTGATTTGGTGACCTTTCGTCCCCCCATCGATGGCGTCACTGACTCGTCCCATTTATACTGAGTAAGATCCAGTAAGAGAAATATCAGGACAGAATAAAAGTTCAATGAATACTGATGATCACGAATATACGATTGAAAACACTTTTCTAGAAAACCACTCAGACAAGTAATAAAATTAGTAATAAGGTTTAATTAGTGCGGGAATTTAGAGAGTATTTCAAGCAGGACTTCTCAAATTGGGCCTTTTAGGGAAGTCCAGCCGAGCAACAAGCAACAGTGAGGATTGTTAGGACCCGCAGCCTTGCCTCACAAGAATCACAGGATCTTTCTGACTTTCACTTCCCGGTTTTCTCGTCAGAGAATGGGGAAAAGTGATAAGACTGTGGTAGAAAAAACAGAGAAAAAATGTCTCAAGGAAGGATGCCTGGCGAAAATGGGACTTGGGTTTGCTAGGATTTGTCGGTCGGAGAAGAGGAAACAAGATAAAGCGAACGAGCAAGAACTATTTTGCAGACTCAGCTATAGAAATAGAGTTTGAGGATAAAGGCAGATGTAGACTATATTAGAGAAAGGTTTTGTCAGGTTCAACTCAGCTTATTTTATCCTCTGACGCAAGCGCTCTCTGGCGCACCGTTGCATTCCACTTCCATATTTTTAGAAGCGTCGATTTTTTGCGTGGGTAGCATATTTATCGATCCAACGCGTGCGTTTTAAAAGAGAGAAAAACCGAGAGAATGTGAGGAATCCAAGTGCAAGCAATAGAAATGGAGTATGGTAGCGCCTGTCGTCCGAAATCGCTGAAGAAGCCGTAAATAATTCTTCTTGCCTTCAAGCTGACTGGATGTCATCCTCAATTGAAGCAGCTGAGAATACAGGGACGGAGAAGAGATATAACAACGGGAAGGGGTTGCATTTTCCACTGAGACGGATTAATTAGACATTATTTCCCTGGGTTGGCATAGAAACAAGAGACCAATCGATTTGAAATAATTCTAGATTTGAGTCGGACTTGTTGAGTATGATGGCGAAACGAAAGATATACATCCCATTGTATTGAATTCTGGAGTATTGTACCTCCTAATGTAGACTATGGTATATATGCCTGAAAAAAGTTTATGCAGCGTTTATCACATCAATTTAAATATTTAATTGTTAATAGTATTAAGTAAATGGAAGTTAATATTTATTAAAGTTAATCTATAAGTTAATGTTTATTAAAAATCAAGATTTTTTAATGAAACCTAAATAAAATTTTACATTAAAAAAATAATAATTTCATAATTATTCTTATATAATTAATAATTCAGTTATATCGTTGATCAAGAGATTAATATTTTGTGAAAATAATAATATTCTATAATTAATTCATTATTACATATTACAGTACAAACCCATGAACATTTTTGACTTTTATAGACTCAATAACTTTACTCAAATTTGAAATTCTTTGGAATTTAAAACAAATTATTTAAAATTTATTACGTGATTTTTTAAAATCAATACATATTTTACATATTTTATTAACAAAAAATTTTGAAACATTTTATAGATTTTGTAAGTTTGTAAATTTTTAGAAATGTTTGAAAAATAAAATAATATTTTGAACAATAATAGTAGTAGATGAGGCCGAGGTTTGTGACACTTTTATCGATTCTGATTGGTCGAGAGCCCACCCTCTCCCCGACTCCGGTAAAACCCCTCTCCGCACCTTTGCTAGTTAAATTTTTTACGCACCTTTACTAGTTAAATTCTTTTCCAATAGGAGTCCAGTTAATTCAAGTTAAAATTAATTTGAGGGATTAATGGATTTGGATTATCGTCCGCGGTATTTGGTTCCTATGCAAAATAAAATCGGATTTATACGATTAAATCACAGGAAAGGCCTTAATTATCCCTTTTAAATAATTGAACACCAAAATTTCCGCTGTTCTAAAAATAGGCATGACAGCAACTGGATAATCAACGCCTATTGGCTGCACTTTTAGTTAGTATTTTTTCGTCTCTCCAATGCTTGTATGCACTTTGAATGTCTCATTGTTATTTGAGTTAAAGACATGTTTTTACTTCTCCACAATACGTATGATTGCCCGGAAATTGAAAATTTTTTAGCACTCAATTTAAATTTGTATAGTGTAGTTAAACGCGATGTGTGCAGTACTTGGTTACTTTTATTTCGGCTATACAGAATTAACTGGACTCCGATTGGATAAGAATTAAACTAGTAAAAGTGCGGAAAAAATTAACTAGCAAAGGTGCGCAGAAATTTAACTAGCAAATGTGCGAAGGGAGGTTTTACAAGAGTCGGGGAGGAGGCTCTCGACCAATCAGAATTCAGAAATAATAATTCTACCAATCAGAATCTAGTAAAAGTGTCAGAGACCTCGTCCTCTCTTACTACTAATAATATTATTTAGAATAAGCATAATAAATTATTTTCAAAAATACTGTCCTGGTTGTTCGCCATTGAAACAGAATAGCGAAGTCAGTTGCAATTTTAAACTAATTTCATTGCATTAATGCAAAACTAATTTCGATCTAAATTAGTTTTAGAAAACCAGACAACCTTTTCAGGGATTTATTTAAATGTAAATATATTAAAGGCTTTATTTTTATTACAACCTCTTTGACACATTCCATCATATTCGATTTTTTTTAATTTTTAAATTATGTTATAGTTATAGCTAACAATTTATGATTTAACTAAAATTATTTAACACAATCTTTGTGTATGTGAAACTTTTTAATTATAGCTTTACTATTAAATATCCAAAAAGTCACAACTTGTGTTTATATTGAGAGGTTTTTGTATGATATAAAAAAGCAATGGAACTATAGATTAAGTTATTTTTAGATTTAATGCGTCTACTCTGAATTATTTAACAGTATTGATTAAGTATGCTGTTAAAATATATTAATTCAAGTTGTAATAACCTGTCCCGTAAAATCATGTATGTTTTTCATGTTATTCTTATTGTACTACGAACATAAATATTTTGTAAAGTAGCCTTTTTAATGCAAAGTGCACTTTACAATTAAAAAAATATTCAACCACAAGTAATATACTTAACAACCTAAAATGGAAATCGCCATTTGTTCTATGTCATAATAATTTTGTCCGATATAATGGAAATAGTTAAGAAAGTAATCTTCCTTTAAATTGAAAGTTATGCGATTTATACACGGAACATATTAATATCTATCTATTTTTAAGGTAAAGTGTAGGGTGCAACTTCTACACCAGTGGAACATTAACCTACCCCTCACCGATCCATTACCTATCCCTCTGCTATCCATCCACTATCCATTCACTATCCATTCTCTATCCATCCACTATTCATTCACTATCCATTCACTATCCATTCACTATCCATTCACTATCCATCCACTATCCATCCACTATCCATCCACTATCCATCCACTATCCATCCACTATCCATCCACTATTCATTCACTATCCATTCACTATCCATTCACTATCCATTCACTATCCATCCACTATCCATACACTATCCATCCACTATTCATTCACTATCCATTCACTATCCATTCACTGTCCATTCACTATCCCTTCACTATCCATCACCTATCCACCATCATCAACCTATCACTTTAGCATCACCTATCCATCACCTATTCATCACTTTATCATCACTTGATTATTATTTTACTATCCCAAATGATTACTTTGGTATTACTTTTATAAATTTTATTGTATAGATTGTTAGCTATTAGCACCATCATTGTGCAGTGTTTTTGAAGAATTCATCCAGAAAACGTGTGTATTTAACAATGCAATGCTTTTCCTGATTCTTTCTAAAAATTTCATATTATAGAATTACTTCAAAAATTACTCCTGATTCTTTCAAAAAATTGCATATTATAGAATTTCTTCGTTCTATGATATAATTTTGGTCGTAGAAATTGGCATTATCATACTTCTTCAAATACCCCCGTTTCATAACTGACAGCTCCGCACAGAATTCTCAAATCATATAATGTATTAAATTTCATGAATGCATATTTCAGAAACTGTATGTATTCTTCAGAATCAAAAATTTATTTTTGCCATTATTTTAGAGTGGTATTATAAGTCTTCGAAGTTGCCAGACCACAAATCAAGGTTCCAACCCAATTTATTGAATCAAAAAACGTAGAATGTCTCCAGATTTAAACGTATTGACCGATGCATATATATATATATATTCCCAAAATTAGAAATGCCCAGGGAAAACTTCGAATTGGTGAATACAATAAAATATTAAACCTTCGACAGATTTATTTATGTTTTGGGAGTTTATTAAATTAGTGAATTACATATTATATTTTTAGTAATAAAATTATATATGTAGAATACCGAAATCTGTAAAGATTTATTATGGGGTTAATCGTACATGAATTTTATTAAAAAATATAACTAACATTCAAGTAAGACGGAAACACTTTTATTTTACGAAATTATTAAGAAAAATTTGTTTTCTATACTTTATTAATTCAATGATAAATCTTTAAAAATTATGTAATTACGATGTTAGCACGAGAACAACAGCTACACATAAAATTCCGTCTATTGAATATTGTCCACTGAATAAAGTTGTCGTAATTTAAAATATTTTAATGAATAAAATGAATGAAGGGTATAAATGAAATATTACACTAAATACATTTGTAAATATTATGGCAGAATGAAAGAATATTTTACTATACGATTAAAATCTGTGGATTCAAGCCAACTTTATATATCTTCAATTAATTGGTCTGTAACATTTAGCTAAAGTCTAATATTAAGAAATTTAATACCTTGAACACGAGAGGGATATGTAGAAAATATTATCAAAGACCAATAATATTTGGTTGATAGTTTTTCTCCTAAATTGCGTGATTGAATTCATCTTGCTTAAATATAATTAAATAAGGTTTCATAAGCTTCCCTATTGTTATTATGATTTAGAATTCCTTTTCTGTATATTTGTACTTTTAAAATCAGCTCTACATTAATTTGCTTAATGTTTTTTGATTGTATTGAAGAAAATTATTTATTAATTTCAAGAGAGGTTATGTTTTTTTTACGATTTTTTTTTTAAATTGTGATATTATTTAAACAGATACGGTTAACTGTTGAATACTCATAGTTTACATGCATGCTTTTACCAATTAAAGAAATCTAATTTTTAACTATAATAATTCTGAATATTAAAATCTCTAATTAGATTGATGGATTTCTGTACAAATGTACCCAAAGTCAAACTTTTTTGTCGCTAAAGACACTCGCACTTATAATAGGGACGAAAATAAGATGAACTTATGAATATCGAAGGTGTATTAGAATACTTTAAACGGGTTGTTCATAATGCCATCAATACCATCACTGCTCAGAAATGTCACAATTGGTGTTCCCCAGTAACGCTTGCGTCAGGCTGGTAACGTATTGGGAGGTTTATTTATCCTTTTATACTCCTTATATTCAATAATAATGAATAACAATATCGTACCTAATGTGATTAGAAAATAAAACAATTTTTTACATGATAATGGAAATATTTTTTGTGATAATAAAATTTCTTTTTGTTAACATGAATTTTAGAACTTACTGATGTATAACATCTGTTTAGTAGAATTATCTTTTAGTGAAGAAAACTTATTATTTACAAAGTTGTGTTGAAAAGAACTCACTAAATTTAAAAAAGATTCCTAAACTGTTATCAAAAATGGGAAAAGCGTATCTTTCGATTTCATTATATATTTTTTATCAACTTAATTAATACAAAAGTGCATTTTTGTTTTAATCTTTCATTAACATTAAGTAAACTGAAATTTGAGCTACTACAAAAGAGAATTCTTTGAAATTAATGTCGATTTGTATAAATTGTTTAAAAAAATATCTTTTATAAAACACGTAGAATTTTTAGTTTTGCAAAAAGTAACAGTTACAAAACATATCTGAAAGAGGTTTTCATTTTTTTATTATACTAATTAATCTGTAAATGTATAAACTAGAGTTCAGATAACATATATTGTTTTTAAATTATCCTTGTATAACATTACCCCGTTATCATTAACAACAAACAGTTACACAAATATATTTTATTAACCTTTTCGTTTCAAAACAACACCATCATTTTGGAGAACAAGAACGTGTAATTATTTAAGAAACAAAATGTTTCTAGATTTGTGTACAGGTTCTTTGATAAATAAATAATTAATTTGAAAAGACAATTAAATTAAATTAAAATGAAATAATAGCTATTATATAAAAAACAATAGCACAATTACTTAAGAATCACAAAATTGAACCCAGATGACATATTTCCAAATAAATTTTTGTAAACATAACAGATTAATACTTTTCTACAACAAAGATTTATATTGAAGTATTTTAAAATTTCCGATTAAATTATTTCATATACCGACCGATGTGTTAATTTAATTATTATCTGTAAAACCCGATTTTGCAATTTAAAATATTTAGAAAGATTTATACAAAGTGATGTTTATACGTTTTCTAATCAGTATATGTCTAAACCTCCTTTTGTATATTTAATATATTGATGTTTTAAATTGTAATATTGAGCATTATTTTATAAATTGATATATTATTAAATGAAAATGCAGCCATGATTGTGATGAGAAATTTATTATGAAAACTATTTTGGATAAAAAATTGAAGAGGTTTATTTCAAAGAATGAGCTGAAAGTTGTAATGCACGAAATAGTCGAAAAGTTCTTTAAAGAATATATCCGTTTGTTAATTTATTTTAGTTAAAGTTTAATTATTCAAAGCAAGGGTTCAAAATGCATACCTTTCCAAAACAATAGAATTATCGTTTATTCGTCTGACTGTTTTAGTTTCTGTAACCCCCGAAGTGAAGTTTGTTTCTACTTTTAAACGTACCACAGGATAATCTTGTTATCTATACGGCGTGCCCTTATTTATAATCCGTATAAAAATAATAAGGTACTGCATAATTTTTCACGTCTTTTATATTTACCTCCCACTAAATTTAAATCTATGATATTAAAAATTTTAATATTTTGGAAATTTAACATTATTCATTGCAATTAAATTTTTTATAAACTTTTCGTTGAATCAAAAGAGGACATTCTTTTAAGAAAAACTGAACACAAAGGCATTTATTATTTATTTGCCATAATCTTTCTCCAATGTAATAAAATAGATCCGGCTTTCATAAAGGAAGATAAGTCATGCTGAAAAACCATCTATTCGACGTCTCTTAATTTTGTTAGCTATTATATGAAGAAAAGAAAATATTGCAGTTAAGAAGCAAGAAGTCTTATTAATCTCAGAGTCGAATTTTTTTATTCGGTTGTAGCTTTGCATAGCTAGTCATTCCTTCAAACATAATATATGTTGAATCGAGTATCAAAATTCTTTTGAGTATTGTTGCGATGACAAGGTCATTGTACATATGCATACATTATGTATTATGTCTAAGACTTTTGAAAATATAATTCTGACAGTGATCGTGTCAAATATATATGAATCTAGCGTTAAGCTATATACCAAAAATTTGTATTAGAAAAAATTTAGTTTTAAATTTTGAAATACTTAAAAGACAAATGCGAGGTAAAGTTCCAATATTACTTACTATCATATAACTTAGAGGCCGAAAATTTTATTTTTCAAAAACATGGTTTATAAATTAAAGGAATTATTCCAAATGAATTATTAAACATAATATTTTCCCTAAATAAGCATTACACTTAACTTTTTAGTTGGCTCCAAGGAATTTAAAGCTGTCTTCAAGCAATAAAGTAGTCAATGATATATAAAGTGCCACGTGTCAGACGTGAGACACTATAGAGTTCTTTATCAGGCCGCCGCAGTGGCTAGTGAGACCTTGTGCTACGGCCCTGTTCGTGCATTATTAAATTATTGTCAGAAAAATGGATTTTCTTAAGAAAGTCGGACAAATAGAATAGAAAAGAGAGAATATTGAAAAATAAATTAAATGTAAAGCAATTAAAAATTTATAATGAAAAACTTGTTCAATAAAACTGAAGATTTCGTTTTCTGCTAAAGCAATAAAAAAGAAAATTTTTGTTGAAAATATAAAAAACTATATAAACTTCTGAATGATACAAATCTTTATTTATATTTTTATGTGTAGCGATAACGAACCGACAACTGTCAAAGTGAATTCGTGTATTTGACAATTACAAAATGTTGAAACATGGATATATTATAAAGACATAATATGTGATCACTTATTTGTACCTCTCTTTCAAAATACAACTTTGAGTATTACCAAAGCTCAGATTATCATACTTTGTTATACTTAATACCTATCATGACCTCTGCAATACAGAAGGGTGTGTTCAGGTCTGTTCAAGTCTGATGATGCTCCATTACAATAGTTACCACGACAGACTGAGAGACTTTTCGACCAATAACTTATTTAATGAGATAAAAGTTCCCCATTCATCTGTCGTTTTGGCCGAAACTTTGAACCCATTATATCATGAAATGCATAACGAACGCTTCGTCATAAGTTTTAGCCTTTTAGACACATTTAGATCATATTATTTTAAAATAAATTTCACTTCGTAATTAATTATATTTCTAAAAAATTTGATAAAATAAATTAAATTTTTAACTTAGCACAAATGTTCCTTTTTAAAAATAAAAACTTAATTTTGAAAATAATGTAACAATGCGAAGCAGAAATAAATGAAAAACTTTAAGTAGAATTATAGGAAATTAATATGAAACAGTTACATTAAGAAATGAGAAATGGATTCGGCTTAAAATATGAAGTATATGATTGTTACAAAATTCGATGCTCATGAATAAAGATAATCCTTATGCTCAAGTATTTATTCTATTTCATTCTAAAATTAAACAACATTTTTGTTAATGCCAAATTAGAATTTTAATATATTTTGTTAAAAACTTTGAATACTATATTTTTTAATATGATCCGGAATTGAGATTAAGTAAAAATAGTTGTGTTTTCAATAAGAGGACACGACGCGTGGGAATAAGCAGCATATAATTATTTCAAATCACCGAGATAATGTGTGGCTGATCAGTTGATTCTTTTATTATGGTTTCATATAATAGATGGTGTGATTCATAAACAACTATATTTTATTGTTATATTAATCCTTAAAGTGGAAGGTTTTATCAGTTGTGGACTTTAACAAACTATTTTAATATTTATCTACAAACACATACAAATTGTTTACAGAGTTAATTATACTTTTTTGATTAGAAAATCGATTTATACCAATTGTATATCATGAAGAAAATCATTTTGTGTTAATCATATTAATAGGTACTTGCAAAGAAAACGTCCAAACCTAAGGTTTGTTTAGTCTCCCATTACAATCAATTATATCGTAATTAACTTCTATAGATTGGCAAACTACTAAGAATTATACATAAGACAACGTCTACAAAAAACTAGAAAATCAATAGCACTCGGATCAAATTAAATTGACTTAAAAAACAATTCTCCATAAAAACATAGATTGCTGTAAATATAGCATATGCGGCAATACAGACTCGTAATACATATATTAAAGGACCTTACTTGTGCAAAATATATTGACCAATTTAGTCTACTTCACAGCTCTATTTCATTTGTAAAATTATGGCCCGAACAAGATTTCGCCATTTGGTCTTTTTGCCAGTTTTTGTTAAATTCGAAGTAAGGAAAAAATTACTTAAGGTTGTCGATCTAAATAAACATTATTACGACATCGATGATCGCAATAACTAAATGTTTGAAACAGAACTTTAAAATTATTACATATATTATATTTTATAATAAAAAAGAAAATGTTTCTTTGAACATATAATTTTTTAAATACACCTTTAATAGAATGCTTGTATAAGATTATTTCTAAAAGAATTTTTCAAAAAACTCTTCGTGAAGGGTAAACATCAATATTTCGAACTAAGAACGAAAGAATTTTCAAATTTCGATTGTTACCAAAAATGTGACTGAATAAAACTAAAAATGTTGATGGACATATATATAACACATTTGAAAAATAAGCAATGCTATATCTAAGTGATTGATAGAATTCATATCCGGTAAAAGGGAATGTGCAGGATGGTGTGAACTATTTAGTCTTAAATTAATTCATATAATATTAACAGTTTCATTTACAGGTATTTCCTCCGATTAGGATTGAATATCATCAATCTTATTACAAAATTTCAATAAATCTGCTGTAAAAAGGTTAAGAGGAAAATATGTTTGTCTATTTTACTTCATTTTAAAAATATTAATCATGTTTACCGAATGCAACATTTTCCATATTTGTTATTTTGCAAACGTCAACATTATTTTTTATGCGATATATTAATACGAATGCTTTTGAAATATTAATTATATTTGTAAGATTACAAAAAGTAAATTTTTTTTTTTAATTTTCACATTTTGACATTTTTTGACGCTTACTTTAACTTTTGTGAATGTTGGTTTGTACATGAAGATAATTCTTAAATTAGATAATAAATGATGTCATTCATATTCACAATAAATCATTCCCTATTGAGTTACTGTCAAGTTGACTGACTAAATGAAAGTTTTTTGCATATTATTTAAATGCACAACTGTATGTGAAATTATAAATGTATAAGCTGCTAATAAACTTTTGCAGCATTTTATATATATATACTTCTAAAAATTCTTACTGGAATATTTAAATAAATATTAAACAATTAAAAACATTGAAAATAAAATTTTGTAATTTCTTCAGACTTATTTAAAATTTATATAACATTTTAATATTACACTTTTGTATACTCTTTGCAATATATCAAATAAGAACATGGGAAAATTTATCAAAACTATTCATTTTGAAAATGTATTAACCAAGTACCTTATATTACAATGTTATTGATTATTTACCAAAATCAATTTTAGGATTTTGATCACTCTTGACTCTTTTGGTGTTTATATTAGCTGGGATCATTCTCTGGTTAACATCTTTTGACTTCTGTGGATCTTTTCTAAAAGTATTAGGAACCCGGCTTCTCGCAAAAATCCAAGAGATTTTTTATATAGGGGTCAAAAACCAAAATGGCCGTTGGCGCTATCTTTAAGAAACAACTTTTGAGCATGAGCACCTAGAATCCAATATAGATGCACTTTTCCACTAAATCAACCACAAGGATTCTGATTATGACATCCTTTTTGTTTTAAAATCATTTTACCCAGATATCCAAGATGGTTGCGTTAGTCTGAAGCGAAGTGTAACAACAAAACTAATTAGATATAACAGTAGATATCATTCATGTTTAATGATGTAATTCAACACATGTATACAATGTATAACAAATAGTAAACATGATTTTAGTAATTTTAAACATCATTTAAACGTCATTAAGAGATATAAATAATTTGAATAGAATTCTGTTATAATACATTCAGAAGCTTCGCATTCCGACGAATTATTGTCTCCTTTATCATCAGATTCTCTCTCATCTTCTTCGCTATCTTCAACTTGTCTTGGGGCAGGTAGGTATGCTTCCCGGGAGAAGAGCAAGTGGTGAGAACAGGGCGACATCAACCTTGGAGTGGGGTGCTTTTTCGGGAGGGGGGGGGGGGGTAAGTAGTTGGCACGAAGACAATGTTTTCGGAGACTATCCTCATCTGGATGAAGACGAATGAAGGGTTTCTTCTTCATATTCTTCCAATTCATAACCCGAGCCTCAGTCATGGAGCTTTACTCTTCTTGTTGCTATAGATGACCGCGTGTAAAGTGAAGGAGTTCCTCTATTACCTCCTCCTCCATGGTAAGATCATCTCCGCACCTCACCATCGCAATCTGTCATGTCATCTCGCCAGTCACTAGGCAACTATAGAAGACCAGGCCCTCCTTTGTCTTGATTCGTGCAGAAGGGCGTAAGTAGAGAATACTATATATAGTGTCGGCCTCAGACTGATCAAAGCCATAATTCTGTATTGTTTGTTGCAGTGGGATCCACCGGAGCAGAAGATCTCTGATTCAACAGCTTTTGCAAAGATTGCTGCATATCATTTCTTGTGGCCGTATCCTTTTGCTACTGTTACACAGCAGAGAGATAGGGGTCGCCTAATTTCATGTAAGAGTTGGGGTCTCGTTCGTCATCTTTAGTTCAGTATTTTGCTTCATATGGGTCGTTTACACAGATGATATTTTGCCTCTGCATGTCGCGAAAAGATGATGGATGCCAAGGGACTTGTGGACATTGACCGACCACTTGTATTTTTGCGTTTGTCGTTCGTCTGCTGCCGAGTCGCCATCCTCCATATCATTCCAATGTCAACGATAAAGATGCAGGGCTCTTGTAGATCTACATATTGCAGAGAGAGTTTCTGAATGAGCTTTCTCTTCTGGGTCTTTCTGTATGTGACACCTCCATGGCTGTTCCTGCATTATCGTGGAGGTATTGTTACTGAAGACACGCTCTTGCAAGAAGCGGATACATTTTTCCTCTCCAGCAGCGAGGGTTGAGTTGAAGTCTGCAATGAGCTCATCGGTTGAAGGCATGGCTGACTGTAGTGTGATGAAGATGGGTTATGCTGGTTCAAACGTAAAGTAGTCGAACTCTTGCATTCACACAACTAGGTCCTGAAGGCACTGTTCACCTTATTGCATCCGTTTCGGGTCGCATTCCACTTTGGTGCTTCCTCTTTGTTTCTTTTCGGAATTGGCAAGGGCATTGTGAGCTTCCGTGATCTTTCTGGAGTGGACCATCAGTTGCTTTTCATTCTGAAGGATGGAGAGCCAGTCAGATTTCATTTTGATGCCTTTGTTCATGGTGCACGTTGGACTGGGCGAAGTCAGTGAGAATGAGGCTTACCTGGTCATCAGGGAGATATATTAATGTGTAGTAACTGCCTCTTTAGAGTGAGTGATTGTTGAGGAAACCTATGACTAGAGCACAGATCTACAACATCTAAATCTGCTGAGCTGAGAGAGAAAGAGAGAGTCTGATGATGAAGGAGACAATAATTTGTCGTAAGCTGAAGCTTCCGAATGTAATGTAACACAAATCTATTTAGATTTTAGACGTTTAAATGTGTTTAATGATATTTGTATTTTTTTTAAATTTTAAAATCGTGTTTAGTATTGATTTTATATTGTATACATGTGTTAAATTACTTCATTAAAAATGATTATATCTACTGTTATATCTAATTAGTTTTGTTATTTCGGTCTAGGGAAACAAACTTTGATATCTGGATCAAAAAGATTTTAAAACAAAAAATGATGTCATAATCCGAATCCTTGTGGTTGATTTAGTGAAAAAGTGCATCTATATTTGATTCTAGGTGCTCTGGCGGAAAAGTTATTTCTTAAAGATGGTGCCAGCGGCCATTTTGGATTTGGCCCCCCCCCCCAAAAAAATGCATTGGATTTTTGCGAGGGACCGGGTTTCTAATTGTTTAGAAAAGATCCACAGAAGTCAAAACAATGATCAAACAGGTTAGCCGGAAAATGATCATTGGATTGCTGTTCTGGACCCAATTATAATAAAAACCTTTTTACAGATAATATTTCACATTATTTATATTTTTGAAGTATAAACTCACTACAATGATAAATAATTAATTTAAAAATAATTTTCTATTTACACGTTTCTTTCTTCTTTGAATTTATCTTGTTATTGGAATATTGTATTTTCCTCACAGAACAATAACAACATTAGACAAATCGTTATTCAAAGTCACTGTTTTTGTTTCAATATCCAAATCCTAATTTATCTGCAAACCAAATTGAATAGTTCGTGATAATTTATTTTCAAAATAATGCAAAAAAATATAGAAGAAGAAGGAATGTTTACACTGCATATTATTTCGTGATATATATCCTAATTTTAAAATCTTCTTACGATTCGAAATACAATATTTATATAATTACATAATATATCGAAAGGGCAAATAAAAAAAACAGCAGCTTTGATATCAGCATGCCAGTTATAGGAACACACACACCTTTCTACTCCAAACAAAGTCGATCCACTAAATCAATTAATTTTTTGGAAACATTTACAAAATGGAAATTTTGAATTATTAGGACAGTTCTATAAATTAAATTGCTTATAAAACAATATAATTAAAGTTTTCATATTTTTATCTTTTATGTTTTTTGAATTAAATTAAGAAAATTTGCGTTCATTTCATTTTGCGCAAACATTATGCATCTGTTAAGTACCTCTTGATTTATTTAAAATATATTTTATTTATTGAAGTTTTATCTGCTAATATTTTACAGTGGTTTAGTTTTTAATTGAATAATTTATTCATTTATTTTGATTAAATTTAAGTAAATAGTTTTTTGAAATTTGTGATTGTATAAACAAATGGGTAAGCATTTTTTAAAAATACAATACTTATTGGATTAGTTTTGGGGGACACAATACATAAATGGAGAGTTTCAGCAGCATCTGGAGAAGTTCTTTCAGTTAGAAAAATAGAACGAACAATTTTCCATATGGTAGATCAATCAAAATATATAAAGAATATAAAGCCCATGTGACCGGAAAATAGACGCATTTCTAAGATAAAATACACACCACACCAATAATCCTCTAATGCTTGCTGTATTTTTAGAATATTATTGACCTCTTTCCTTCTCTTTCTGGCTGCATACATTTAACTGTTAGTCAGTGACGTCATTTTAGCACCCCCGAGTGTCTTCCACTATGTGCATTCACCCTAAGACATAGCAGCGGGGTGCTGTGGAGTTCTGACTGGCTGTACATGCGTTACACTAACAAACTACAATATATTTCCCGAGGGGTTCACCTATTCCGTGTTGCATTGGTTATTCTTGTACATACAGATCACACAGAGTCAATATCTACAAAAGCAGCTACGATACTTCATATGCGATAAATATAACCTGTTTTATTATCTATCGGAGTCTATTGTCGAATTCGCATGTGGAAGCTATGATTTTTTCTAAATAACTTTCAGGATCTGGCAAAATAATGCTATCAAGAAACTGGAAAAAATCATGTGATTTCTGTTTTAGCTGCATAGTTATCTCAGCAGCTTTGATATCAGTGTATCTTAGCATGCGAGTTGTAGGTACAAACCTTTCTACTCCGAACAAAGTCAATCAACCAATTCGCATTTATACATTTTTGGTTCAGTTCTTCTGCGCGATTGTTAGTCTTCTTAGTGGTGTTATAGGTCTCATTGCCAGTTTAAATTTCTATCTCAATCGCTGTGTTCTTCTAACTGGACTACTCTTCAGTGTCATGTCGACATTTGGAGCCCTTATGACAGGAGCTGTCACCGTCTTCCATGTCAACTGGTCGGATCATTTTATCGCTGTGCAGAAATTAATTCGCTTAGCACTTTGCTCCTTCCTATTCTTCACCTCAACTTATCTGGCGGTTATTCTAACTAGAAAATTTCGAGCAACCGACAGTTTCGACTACCACTTCCCACCACCACAAACCATGGCCACCTCGACGTCCTTGGACATTGCTGAAAGCATTCTCGTCAGTGTTCCAGTCTTATCGTCATTGCTCATCATTTCGGGGGGCACCGCCATGCTCGGATTTGCCATGGGGGCCGCTACTTTTGACTCCGGTGGAAAAGAGGTCCTGTTAGCTGGAGGCATGTACTCGGGACTGCTGGCTATGACAACTGGTGTTTTGGCGGTTCTGACAGTATACGTGTTTCACCGTCGTCACCGTCACTTACTGGTCGCCTCAATCATTCTTTCTGTTTTGACATTGTTGGCCTCAGCGGTCTCTTTCTACACGGAAGAAATTGAACTCAAACGTCACATGATTCTTTACGCCAGAGGAAATACCTCTAATTCACTTTCTATACACCATCTCGTTCTTGCAAAGGCCACACTGGTCCTGTTTTCATCCCTTTTTAATATGATCTTCATTGTTCCCTTACTTGGATGCCTGGTGTGCAACCTTCCGTCCGCCTTGTCGCACAGGTTTCGCCAGTATCAGTCAAGTGCGGCATACAACGAATACGCCTCAACATCTGGTTCTTTCAGTGGTAATCTCACCTCCCCACGAGTTATTGTGGCTAGTGAGTATCAAGATACCTCAGGAACACAACCACAACTGTCTTACAGCTACAACGGCGGACTTTATACTCTTACATCCAACAGTTCTTTGTAAAACATTTTGCTACTATCGATCAAAATATTCACAAATATCCAGAACTATTTAAATAGTTTTCTTAATAATTGTGGATTAATTGTGGATTATGCGGTTGGGATATTTGTATCAATAATGTTTACTTTTGTATTGATCATATGGGATTATATTTAATACATTCAAACTTGGAGATCGACAATTTCACATTATTTAACGATAAATTTAATTTTTGATTTACGAATTGTTTGATTAATATTTTTATTCATTATCGGCACGTTTGTTTTATTCATTTGTTTGTCTAAATTATAATTGAAAGAGAATTTAGTTTAGTTCATCTTTTTGTAAATAAGTAATGCATATGCTCATGTACAGTGTACAAATGTATTTATTGTATTAATTATAAAATATTGCATTCTTTTTGTTTCAAAAGGTAAAATGTAAATTAATAAAATTTATATATATATACTGATTTGACTAAGTTTTAATAATAATATTCATACCTACAGATGCAATTTTAAAATTAGAATTCTCATAATATTTTGACTTATTTTGAATAATAATATTTTTAATAATTATTTTAATATAACATTTTATTTGTAATTTTTCTATAAAAAATATTTGTTGAATTTGGTAGAAATAATTTTAATTTTACATAAATTCTCGGAATGGAAAACTAGTTAAGTATCTTTTCTGCCAATTGACTTTCACTATATATTGCAGATTCTAATAATTCAGAAAATATTATAATATTTCAAATGTATATAAACACTACCTTAAAAGCGGCTAATTCGGGCCCTCTTGTTGCTATTATTAGTGACTGTACTATATCCAAACCATTCCATAAACTGGAGTAATTCAATGATTTTAATAATATAATATCCCTTAAAGAAATAGAAACGATTTATTTTTCCCCAAAGTGATAACTTGTTTCATTTTTGTTAAGGAAGGGTAATTCGAACCACTGTATAATAAAAAATATTCCAAAAAATATGCCAGGTGCATATGAATTACCAACACTGGTTCGAATACAGTACAAAAAATAATTTCTGTTAACAATTTAATTATGAAATTTTGCCTTGCTTTTGAATAAGTTTTCAATATAAGATTAGCTGTCATCTATTTTATAATTGTTAACATCTCTGAGAAAAATTTATTATAATCAAAAAAATTCTGAAATGTCACAATTTAATTAATTTGATTTAATCAATTTGATTTTCACCAATTAGGGGCACTTCACAACAATGCATTAATAGAAGTATACTATCTAAGATTTTTAACATTGATATATAAAATTATTTAAAGAATTCCTAGCTACTGTAATCATATTTGGTTGTTCTAATATACAAACGTGCATGGGTGTTGGTTTGGCTAATATAGTTTGTAAGGAATATTTTTTATAAAATCGATCTATTTGTCCAATTACCTCGTCAAGTTTTCTACAGTAATTAAATCAATAATCGGAGTTTACTGTTGTCTAGCATTCTTAATTGACACACAAGTTTTTTTACTGGTTTTATGGAATTTCTATAATTCTATATCTCACATATCTATAAAAATGACTATTATGACAAATAATGTCTAAATATAGCAACACAAAACCAAATTCTGTTCATTGAGAAAACGTTTTCGATCAAGAAACCTTTCGTTCATGCGAATAACAATAATAATAATAATAATAATAAGTGTTTATATAAACAAATCATGGGAGTCAGAAAATTTACCAATGCATACAGATAAATTCAGAACAAAGTACATATAATGTAAATTAACCAAAAGAATGAATATAAATAAATTTATATTATAAATTTGTAATTAACTTAAAAAAATAAAGTTAGATCAAGTTTGGAGGTTATAGCGTATAGTCAAAAATGGTATGAAGGAAGAAGCAAATCTCCTACTGTAGTAGAAGAGAGAGATATATTCAGACGGCGTCCGCAAGGTAGAAAGTTTGGTATCTTGTACTGCAAAATATGTTGATTGTAGTTAAGGGCAGAAGAAAATGGTTTATTAGAACGTATATGTAACATTTATACATTAATTTTATTAGTAAGTGATTTTATTTCTTATATACCAGAAGAATTTCATATATGTGAGTAAATATTAATAATTTAGGTTCTATACGGTATAGACAAATTAATTACATAGGTAGTAAATTATACATAATGGCCCAAAAGTTAAAATACGATTTAGGCAAATATCATTATTGTATATGCAATAAATTGTAAGTTTGCGGATGCATTTTAAAAATTTACCTCGCAAAACTGAATTATGCGATCGAAGTCAACTTAGTATCGCTTAAAAGAATTGTGAGTACTTTTCTATATGGTGTAGCATAGAATGTCTACAAATATACGATATACAGAAGGTTTCATAAGTCACGCCCACTTTTAATATTTGTAATATAGGAAACTCTCTATGCTATACCACACAGAAAAGTACTCTCAATTCTTTTAAACGATACTAAGATGCGAGTGGTTCCAGAAAATGGAACTTACAAGAATTTTCAAGGTATGTTTTGTTTAGCGACGAGGTAATATTCAAAAAGTATGGTGAAATGAATAGACATAACAGTACTTGTTGGTCGAAAAACAATACACTGAATGGAAGGTTCTATTTTAAATTTTAAGCAAGTGAGAAATTTATGGTCTGGTTAGGTCTCATCGACATGACCATAATTGGTCAATTTTTAAAGTTACATCACTGCAGAAATTGCTACATGAATATGCTTGAAACATTTCTGGTGCGTAATATCCACTATTTAGTTGGCAACAAAGGTATGGATGGCTTATGCAGTATGGAGTACCAACCCCACTTTTGGATAGCTGTACGACAATTTCTGGACACACAATATCCTGCAAGGTAGTTTGGGAGAAGATGGCCTACAGTGTGTTAGCGAGGTCACTAGACCTCAACCCTCTTGAATTCAGCATATGGGGTTATTAAAAAGATAAAGCTGTCAGGACAGGGTTTCATAATTTTGAGGAAATAGGAAGAAGAATCGTTGATGAAAGTCGAAACATTTCTTCTGATGTGTGTCGGAATATCACAAATCATTTTTCGAGGAGGGTGAACCATAATAGTCTCCAAGAAGGTGAATCATAATATAAATTGAATTGATTATTAGTTATTATTAGTTATTAATACACCTTTTTAAAATAAAGCTATTTTGCTATTGAAAAGTGGAGCGTGATTCATAAAAGACTGTAAATTATATAAATTTCATCCTTGGATTTAGAGTGCATATTGTCTTATAGTTGGGATAAGAATATCGTAATATTATATTTGGTTTATCATATAACTTTGTCATATGACTGATTGATAATGATAGTAATATATTTATATTTTGTGAATATCATTATTTGTGAATTAAGTATTTATGTGTTATGCTAAAGACATTTCAAATTTAATATTCATTATTTCAAAAAACGTGTGAAACCTTTTTATTACTATTCAAAAGATCTTTCCACTGACCCGATTTATCTCAACAACAATGGAAGGATTATAACATACAATACCTCAAAATGACAACAACCAAACGTTAAAGATGGAAAAAAAATTTGAATTAGTAATTAAATAATTAGTTTAGATTCTATGACTTCTTTACTAAATCATACCCCCTCCCCGCCATGCTTTTGTACCCTATACGATTTGAATTTTGTTCATTTTAAGGTATTATGCGCCGCTTCAGATAAATCAGGTCAGTGAAAAGTGTTTTTTAATAGGATGAAAAGGTTCACATGTGTCATTTTATGTGTGATCGTACTGTAAAAATACTAATTTCGGGAATATGATTTTGAAAATGGGATTATAAATAAAGAATTAGCTTGAAGTTGTTTTGAAAATTATTAGTTTTTGGATGTTTGCCCACAAGTTGAAAAATTTTTACTGAATAAATTTCACTTGTAAAAATAAGCTAACATAATAAGTCAGGTCATATGTTACTAATTTTCATTAAAATGGAACTGAAAAGCTTTTTTATCAATAATGATAACTCGTTTCATTTTCGTTAAGGAAGAGTAATTCGAGCCCACTTTAATAACATATACTAGGTACCTATGGCATATTAGAAAAATGTTAAACTGTACATATGCGCCATAGAATGAGATAATATAATAAAGTATTAACATTAATTTCCTTTAACCAGTCGGATTGATTACCGTGGTACACTGTTGGCGACGAATTGCGCGCGCCCCCCCCCCCTTCGATGAAGTTATATTAAGTTATATTATCACCAACCTCATTCGTCGGACGAATTGTTTTTTTACACACTTCTTGGTATAGATCGATAATATGCTTCAATTATTTCATAGAGTCCATATGTCTATAAAAAGACTAAGCTCGCACGAATTACTCCTCTTTTACGGAATATGTTTAATTGCGATTTTGAACAAATATGTTTCTATAACATTATATATAAACTTTGAAATCCTTACTAAAGGGATCAGTTAATCTCATGAGCTGTTTAAATCTATACAAAATGGGTATAAGTTAAATTGTTATGCATTCATTTTATATCAATCAGATAAAACATACATCATAATAACTAAAAACCCACGATTTAGTTTACATTTCTGAATTGATCTGTTATCGGAAGCTTCTTGTCTTTGAATATTTATTAGTTGTGTTTTTGGATACAACATTTATGGATGCATGCAGTATATATGATTGTAATTACAACACTTTCATAAATCATATATTATAAGGATGTATTCAAACTAAATTTTTAATATGGATTCTTGATAATATAATATAATTATAGTTATATATCAATTTCATATAATTATAATTATATATATATGTTATAAGCGATATGAGTAAGTATTGGAGTAATATACTCACACAGAAATTAACCTCCCATAAAAGCTACAATACAAACAAATTAAGTTAGTATTTTCAATAAAAAGAAAAAAGTTGTTAAAGGTAAATGTAAAAATTAAAAAAAATTCCTTTAACAATAAATAATAACAAAAATTATAATTTTATCATTTAACATTAATTTTTACTAATTTAAATTTATTATTATAATTAATATTAGTAATAAAATATTAAGATTTCTTTTTTACACTTAAAACTGAAATGTGGATGTAATTTTATCAGCTGTCCACTCATTTAACAAATTTTATATATATTTTTTTTGTAAATTAATTATATGACATATATAGTGGGTATGTATGTACCGACCATAGACAAATACTGTATATGGTACCGACACATAATTTAACACCAACATAATATTAACGGACCACACATAAAATGATTAAAATTGATAGGTCAATAGATAAGGTATATTAGTTCTAAATAAATATCTAAATATAGGCTGTCTTGACAGACGCAAGCGGCAATATCTATATAAATTTATTCATTGCCACATGCAAGACAGCCTTATATTACTCGTACAGTTTCATGTATTGTAACATTTTATTCATAATTTCACATGTAGTTTATTTTCAATTGTATCTAATAAAAAATAATTTTAAAATCTAAAACTATAAATGTATATTTAATTGATAAAATAGAACAATAAGAATAAAATAAAAAATATCTTTGTGTCAAAATTATCTGCATAGACTACAATAAATTTTCTTTATTGGAATTTTTCAAAAATCAAGAGTTACTTAACAAATTATATTTCATTTATTCTACTTCGCCATATTAGATAAAAATAGAAGATAACTCTCCAAATATTACGTTTGATTAAGTAAATATCTTTGATTAAATTGCCTAAATTCAAATCTATGAAAAAAGCTTTTACTCTATACCCCAGTGTTTTGATAATTACACGTTCTTTAAATTATATAAACAACCTATATTAATTATCTAAAAATCGAATGTAATGGAATTTAAATTGTTATTATTTTAGGAGAAGATTATTTAAAGACGCTATTTTTTGGTTAGAAAGAAAACAACAAAAGTTTTAAAAATATGACTTAATTAAAATTATAATTATAAACAAGACGGACGATAAACGTTATAATATACTCGAATTTCATATTTATAATAAAAATGTAAAGAAATAGTAAAAAATTAACTATTCGTATATTTACGTATGATTTTAAAAATAATTACAGTTAAATTTTACTGTCCAAATATATTTTTATTATTTATTCAAATAACTCCCGATAAATTTCGGTAATTTCTAGTCCGGCAGCGAGCACCAACATTGACCCCTATAATTGTAGTTTTCCCATAAATTAAAGAAACAGAATATTTATACAATATTAGGTTACATTTACAAGAAAATGCCTATTTCTTATAAAAAAAAGGTTTAATTAGGTTTGAAAGAACTTTGTTGTATATGCATGATAACCATAAATCTGATTTCTTTATATTAAAACAAAATGAACACATATGTCTTATTATTTTATTCCCAGATGCTTTTGAATATTGATATTAGACTCAATTTTGTGTGAAATTTCGCTAAAATGGGTTTAATAGTGTATAAATAAAAAATGTCTTCGTTGTTCGCTTCATTATTTTAATTATAGTTGGCTAGCATTTACTTTGAAAATTATTTGAAAGTAATCAATGGAAAATTTATAGAATTGCTATAAATCATAGAATTTGTTTTTAAAGAAATTACAATGGAAAGGTATTTAGTTGTTTTCTAAGTCAAATTACAGTTGAGCTAAAAAGATTATGTTCAATTTTTGGGAAAGTAATTTCAATACTCTGAAATTAATTTATCATTGTTCGCTGCGCTCACTCGGGAAAATAAATGACCTTTAGTCACTTTTCAAATTTCTTTAAAATAATCTTTTCATATCCTCGTAGTTTTGTATATAATTACTAAACGATAAAGTATCAAAAAAAATTAATATAAATCTTTGACATAGAAAAGCGACAAGAAAATTACAAAGTTTTGTTTACAGATAAATTAAAAAAAAGCAAAATGGATTATAAAATAATTTGAAATAAAATAAAAGTAAATAACAACACCCTTTGTATAAAACTAACCGCTAAAACTACAAAAGTAAAATAAAATTTTAAACAATGAATAAGTATTTAAGTCTTTAACAATGTTTCCACAAAAAAAACAATTTGATTTTTTAAAACAACAACAATTATTATAGTTAAAGTCAAAACTCAGTATGTCATTATAATAATAATAATAATTAGCGTTTATTAAGGTAAACATGGGGTTGAAAATATTAATAGATCAGCAGAGGTTGAAAATATTAATAGATAAGATATAACAGGAGAGAATAATTTATAAAAATGAAAATATATCTTGGATATTTATTGTATATATGATAGTTATCGTATAGGATAATTATTGTATAAGTTTGCTGTGAATGGGATGAAAGATAAAGCTCTTCTCTGAGTGCGACCTGGAGGAACGTTGATCCTGCGACCACTGGGCAGTAGAGGAGGTGTCCGGTTTTGGATGGCATGTCTGGAATACAGTCAAAGTTACAGTTAGATCGACAAATTATTTAATGTGATCGCTTTATCAGTCTTTTTATTCTTAATTCGACTTTCAGTTTGATTGAACCGACAAATAATGGGGATCCGTAGTCCAAGATTCTTTGAATCCGTGAATTGTGAACTAAAATTCGTTGTTTTTTATTTAAAATATCTTTTAATAAACGTAACAGGTAGAGATTTTTGCTTGCTTTCTTTAAGATGTAGTCGATATGAGGGGACCAGGATATTTTGTTGTCGATGTATACGCCGAGGAGTTTGATGGTATTAACCTTCTTTATAGTGGATAAATGTTCGTTTTGAGGATTATGTAAGTTACTTTTTGAAATAAGTATTCTAGAAGTCTTTGTTCCGTTGAGTGTGATTCGATTGCTTGTTATCCAAGAGTTGATGTTATTTAGTTCGGCTTGAGAAATATCATTGTTTCTGGTGTTTAGTGAGGGGTAAATGGTTAAAGCCATGTCGTCTGCGTATTGGTATAGTTCGTTTAGTTTATGTAAAGGCCATGTAGATACAAAACAGAATAGGAGAGAGGATGGCTCCTTGGGAGACTCCTGAGAGGACTGGCTTAGGCGAGCTGTATTGTTTGTTGTAGTAGACATATTGTTGACGGTTTGAAACATAACTCTTTAACCATTTAATGAAGCCAGTTTGGAGATCGGTTTCAATAAGGAGGTTAATGATGAGATCAACCGGAACGGTGTCAAAGGCTTTAGAAAAATCATAGCTGAAAGGTGTGTCAAGTTCTATCCTTTGCAAGAAAGGTGGTTATATGAAAGGTTGGTCAAGTTCTATCCTTTGCAAGAACAGTGGTTATATGAAAGGTTGGTCAAGTTCTATC